>APFE030178479.1:0-22073 GCA_000404065.3 Pinus taeda
TTTAATTTGATCCTAAATTTATTTTTCTCCTCAACTCTAAAATAGTGCAAACTTTCTACAATAGTATGTAATTATGAGGGTGATAATGATGATTATCATCCACTAAGACCGACTATGGTAAATAAGGATATAAAAAGATATTATTAAAAGTTATTTCGAATTTTATTGCTACGCTGAAAAAGCATTAAAATAAGTGTTTCAATATCATCATAATTTTGTTTAGTTAAACAATCAAAAATGTTGGTAGTGTCAGAAATATTTTGAAATTTAATTCTAATACGAGTATAAACTTGATGATCTTTGAGGGTTTTTTAATCTTCAACCATAATATAATTAGTGTTGCAAAGGTGATAGACTTTTAAATTGTGCCAACACTGCATTAGTAATAATCATGACTTAACACATACATGGTATTTACTATATCACATTATAATTAGATGGATTAATAATAGTAACATATGCATCATTATTTTCATAAAATAACCTTAGCAAACTTATTTTTTACTATAAACCATAAAAAAATATTAAAATAGATAATGTAAGGAATCCAAGATTAAAATGTGAAAGATTGTTTTTAGCAATTTTATATAAATTTGTTTTATAAAGTTTATCATGCTAATTTTTAGACAAAAATGGTGAATATCTACATTAAAATTAGTGAATTAAGTGACTTTCTAATTCCTCATTTTGAAAAAACTTAATCTAGTTGAAGTTCTAAATTCTAGATCCACTGAATACTTCCATATTTAATGAAATATGTGTTAGATGCACTCTTAAGAAAGGATGAGGATGTGGAAGCATTATTTTCTACTATTTCTATTATCCAACCAGATTGGATAAATGAATCAAGGGATGAATGGAAGAAGGATGAAGTAGTGTGGGAACTCATTCAAAAGCTGCAAAATATCCGAGTTCAAACAATATTGCTAGAACTTGACAAGGAAGGAAAAAACATATTAGAACTTAGAGCAGTCACAGAAACAAGAACTCGACAACTAAAGAATCGATCAATTTCACAGTATCACATCAAGTGCAAGAACTTAACTGCTAAATATTCGATGTGAGAGGACAAAATTTTTATATAAAACAATTAAAAACTACTGAAGAGTTGAGGGCAACGCTTTTTGAAGGAGAGAGGCATGTTAGGTCCCTATACTACTAGTGTAACCCCTTATTGTTATTAGTACAACCCCCTTATTATATTTTTGTGGCCACGTAGTCCCCATATTGTGATTATTGTGCACTTACATTATTACTTTTATGTTGGCTCTGATTATATTATGACCCCTTAGACTCCTATATATATAAAGGAGGTCTTGTCATTTGTATCATCCAAGAATTGTTCATTTGTGTAATGTAAAGGAGGTTGCCCCCTCAGAGAGGGTGAATTATAAGGGGTTGATCTATCTTTTCTCCCTTTTTTGTGCTCGTTTCCTAACATTTTCAATTTATTAGGTTAGGCATTCGATATGTTAACTAGCTTTTAGAGTAGTAATTTTCACATGTGGTGTTGCTTCCACATGACAAATTGGGGTCCAATGCGATGATACCTCTAAATAAAGAAGATGATGAGGCTCCACATCTAACAAGGATGTCAAGTCCATTGAGTTGGAAACAAAAGTAACCGAGCATGTACAGTGGGAAACATCGTTGTGGCACAAAATTAAATGTTTATATCACATAATGTGACATGATGATTTTTCTAGTTGTGTGTTGGTGCATGACTAAAAATGCACTAAGGGTGTCTCAATTAGGCAAGTTGGTTGATGAAGTAAGCCATGTCGAAAATGGAATACATGATACGTCATATGTTTGTGGAGTTCATGCAAAATATTGGGTGAGTGGGAGAGGAATCTACCAAGGGGAGAACATGAAGCTTATAGAATGAGTAGGCAGAGGCATACATAAACGTGGAAATTTTTGGTTTAATTCATTTGGACACTAAGTGGAGTATAGTTGGGCAAGTTTCGTACGTCTACGAAGGGTACATATAAAACAACCTAAATTTTGTTGTTTTCTTCTCTGAAATTTGGTTTTAACATCCTTGAAATTTCATGTTTGGATCTTAAACAAAATTTGGTCTTTTCCTTCCCAAAATATGGTGTTTTCTTACCCAATATTAGGTATTTAGGTCTAAAATGAAATTTGGTATTTTCTCACACAAATATTGGTGATTTTGTTTGCAATTATCATAATTTGGTCAAGAGTTTTAGTGATTGGAACAAATGTCATGTTTCGACCCTACAGAAACGTAGTGTTTGGAAATGAGTAATGGTTGCATACATAGATTCCCATTTCGTCTTCAAATCTAATAGGGGGGCTTGAGAATTGGACAATAGGGAGTCTTGTAATGAGGTGAAAATGAGATATCGCACTAGTTGAGGTTGTAAGAGATGTTGTGTGTGGCTGCAAGTTGATTTGTTGTGTTTAGCGAAGTGCTTCAACTTGTTTATTATAAATTATATTTCTCTTATATGTTGAATCTTTCCAAGTGTTAAGCCAAGTGTTTCTCACCCTATATATCTCTTGTATATGTGCCGATGAGGCTTCATATCGTACGTGTATTTCACATTGTTAAAGAACAAACTTTATTAAGTCAATATTAAACCAACACTTAGCTATAAGAAGTGGAGGCGATGTGAGGGTGAAATAATAATCTGTTACACTTGGAAGTTGTGGACCACATTTGTGAAGCATGCTCTAGTGTTCACTATGGCGTGGTGACAACAACGAATTATTAAGTAAACTTATGTATCCTTCTCTAATAATCAAGCCCTATTTATTAATTCCTATGAGATTGTGACAGATAATTATTCCCACATTAAGATTTTAGCTTTGGGCAGTTCACATAGAACCTAAATTTATGAAGTGTTAATAGTGTTTGTATCAACTAATATTAACAAATATATTTTTAATTGTTTTGAATCCTAAATTAAACATAATGTCTACCCTCAGATCTCCGCTTAATGAACGACCCAAATTGACTACAAAATTACAACATTTTACAAGGGAATTTTACATTTATTTTTAGCTTGGCCCCAAGGAGCGCAAATATTACAGGTGGCGTTGCCACCACATTACCAGCAAGGGTCTAGTGTGATGATACCTCTGAATAAAGAAGATAATTAGGCTCCACTCCCAACAAGGATGCCATGTCCATAGAGTTGGCAACACAAGTCACTAAACATGTCCAGTGGGAAACATTGTTGTGACACAAAATTTAATGTGTATATCACATAATGTGACATGATTGTTTTTCTAGTTGTGTGCTAGTGCATGAGTAAAAATGCACTAAGGGGGTCTGATCTAGGCATGTTGGTTGATGAAGTAAGCCATGTCGATAAGGAACCACATGATGGGGCATATTTGTGTGGAGTTCATGAAAAAGATTCGATGCACATAAATTAACATCACAGTGCGACCGGGTGGTTGGGAACGTTTCATTGATCACATAAGGCACATGACTAGTTTACATGTATATATAACATACATGATGAGTGGGAGAGGACTTTGCCAAGGTGAGAAAATGAAGCTTATAGAATGAGAAGGCATAGGCATACGTAAATGTGGAAAGTTTTAGTTTAGTTCATTTGGGCACTGAGTGGATTAGAGTTGGGTGAGTTCAGTAGGTATACAAAGGGCACATATCAAACAACCTAAATTTTGGTGTTTTCTTCCTCGAAATTTGGTTTTCACATCCTTGAAATTTGATGTTTGGATCTTAAACAAAATTTGGTCTTTTCTTTCCCAAAATATGCTATTTTCTTGCTCAATATTAGTTGTTTAGGCCTAAAATGAAATTTGGGTTTTGCTCACCCAAATATTTGTGTTTTTGGTTGCAAGAATCAAAATTTGGTAATATTGGTGGTAGAATTAGATAGGACTTTGGAGCTTCATTAATTGGTCAAGAATTTTAGTGATTGGGGAAAATGTGGTGTTTTCACCCTAGAGAAACTTAGTGTTTGGAAATGAGTACTGATTCCGCACACAGGTTCCCATTTGGTCTTCAAATCTAACAGGGGGGCTTGAGAATTGCACTGCAGGGAGTCTTGCAATGAGGTACAAATGAGACATCACACTAGTTGAGGTTGTAAGATATCTTGTGTGTGGCTGCAAGTCAATTTGTTGTGTTTAGCTAAGTGCTTGAACTTGTTTTTTATAAATTATATTTCTCTTATATGTTGATGTTTTGCAGGTGTTAAGCCAAGTGTTTCTTGCCCTATATATCTCTTGTATATGTGCCAATGAGGATGTATATTATACATGTATTTCACATTGTTAAAGAAGAAAATTGATTAAGTCAATATTAAAACAATAGTTAGCTATAAGAAGTGGAGACACCATAAGGGTGAATTAATAATCCATTACACTAGGACGTTGTGGACCACATTTGTGAATCATGCTTTAGGGATAGTTGTGGCGTGGTGACAACAACAATTTATTAAGTGAAATTATGTATCCTTCTCTAATAACAAAACATTATGTATTAATTCCTATGAGATTGTGAGAGATAATTATTCCCACATTAAGTTACATTTTAGCTTTCGGCAGTTCACATCGAAACTAAATTTACAAAGTGCCAATAGTGTTTATATCAACTAAGACTAACACATCTATTGTTAATTGATTTGAATCCACTTAATCATATACCTTTACTCAGATTTATTGTGGTTTTCTCCTCTATTCCTCCCTATATAAGAGATATGTGACCTATTTTGACTTATGACTAAGTAGACCACTTAAATGATTGAAAGAAGTTAGGTTTAGGATAAGTGACTACCCATGAAGGAATTATCTTTTGAGACTGAAATAAAATTGAGGACAAAGTAATGGTAACAAAGCCAACCTGTCTTTGGTCAGCCTAGGACTAATAACACAGAGGTAACTATATTACCTGTCTAAATTGAAATATAAAGCCTAAGGGGTTGATATCATAGGTCTTCTCATTAATGTGTTGTGATCGCGCAAACTCCTCAAAATATACTCAATTTTGTAAATAAAAATTCAATAGGCGACGGGATGGTGGAATCACATATTCGAAGCGAGACTCAAAATAAAAATGTGCGAAAGCAATATTTTAGTTGATTTATAGACACAAAGATAAAGCATCAAATAGAGGCATGGTGTGGAAAAGATGTGCACCTTCTACTGAAACAACTGCAACTCATGGCCTTTCAAATGAACAATCCACATCTAGAGAAAGTGAAGGTATTGTTAAGCAGCACTTGATATCAAGCGTAGTGTTTAGATGGATTGGTAGATGGAACAGAGATGAGTGGGAATTGGAGAACATTTGGGATAATGTGTGTGTACGTCAATTATATTATATTGGACGAAAACCAAACTATGAATGGTGTCTTGGCATCTACAACAGCTAAACAAACTATCATAGATTGGAGTCGGGAAGATGGAAATGTGTGGACGCAGCAAGTTCCATGGAGTCACAGTTTTGGAGGTGGTCATAGGGTATTGCAACACTTGGAAGGAAATACTAATGCCACTAATTCTATAGAGGGGTCAACATTTTGATCTTCATCCTCATTTGCGAGCATGATACATTACTCTCCATGGTAGTTATCCTTTATCTGCTGCTTTGGTAGTGGTTGACTTTTCCCCAACAGTTGTCACTCCAGTCCAATTTTTTGGCACAGGTGATGGTGAGGTTAGTATAATTTTATGTGCTATTTGTCATAATATCCATTGGAGACAATGCAATCACTTATTTCATTGAAACTGCATTTTTCAGTGGTTTTACTCTGAACTATAGTGCCCTCTATTCCCTCAATGTCTCCCTCTTTTTAAATGTTTCTTTGAGCTTCCATAGAAATTTTAGGTGAAAATTTTGGTACTTTTGGATTTTTAAGTTTGACAAGGCGTAGTAAACACGAATACATTCATGTAAATGTTGGATTTTCACCCTAGGGCGTTCCCTGATAATCTAGTTATATGAATTGGGACATTGCACAATATTGATTTCAAATCTGGTTATATCCATAGTTTTTCAGTTTAGCATTATAATGTTTTTCAATGTGACATTCTTTTTATGTATTTTTAAAGATTAGGCCAAATATTGGTTTTTTAAACATAATATTTTAATATTCAATATAAATTTTCACCATGTTTTCTTTATTCATTTTGGAGTAAGTTGATTATGAAGTGAGGTTTATTGTAGATGAAAATTAGAGGCATAAAATGAAGTATTTCTGAAGCTTGAAATTAGACATTCAAAGCACCTTATGGGGAATCGACCATGTCATCTGTGATCTAAAAACAATTATTTTATTATTTCACGTTAGCTAAAGTTTTTACCAGGTACACATGCATCTAGGCCTCAATATACAAAGTTTATTATTCAATGTTAGTTAAAGTTTTTACTCGGTAGACGTGCATCTAGGCCTCAATAGACAATGTTTATTATTTCATTTTAATTAAAGTTTTTACTAGATACACGTACATCTAGACCTCAATATACAAAGTTACACTATAATATGTTCAATTTTCATATCTCTCATAGCTTATTAAGGTTACACCAAAATCTGGAATATAATGAAAAGATGAGGAGCCTTTAAGAACTTGTAGAAAGAATTTGAACTCCCTTAGGTAGTCTTTCGTACCATCATGAGAATATCATCATGAGAGGGAGAGGATATTGAAGACCGTTTATTACTGTTTTTGTTAAACTATTTATCAATGGTCACAAGAATGAATGATATGCATGAGGTTGATAAATTAGTTTAGTCTCATGTAAATTTTGAAAGTTATTTTTGGGTAATAGAATATTTGAGTGGATTTAAGAAACGAAGGAGAAAAAAGAAAAAAGAAAATCTTATAGCTATCATAAAGATTCTTAAACTTTTAGGTATTGGAGAAGGTTATATGTTGTAATGTTGTTATGAGAATAGTTTAGAAATTTATTTATTTATTCATGATATAAATCTATTGGAGAAGGTTGTATGTTGTGAGGTTGTTATGAGAATACTTCAAAATTTTATTTATTTATTGATGACGATATAAATTTAGTAGAGTGATTTCACCTTAATTTATGTAAATGCTAAGGGAAAGTGGGCTTATTGTTGGAAAAATGGTTTTTAATTTTATAAACAAAGTTATTGTTACTATGTTTATCTATTATTTCATCATTCTATAGAATAATTCGATATTTGAGAAACACATGAATGATAAAATGACTATAATATAATTAAATAAGTATAATAATAAGGAATGGTAAAATTTTAGAAGAGACACATCATGTCATTATGAGTGTGGTGCAAAAACACCATAGGTTTGTACCATAGTAAATGGGGTTACTAACTTTAAACGTCAATTTCTCTCGAACCACTAAGAATTACTTGGTGTGCCATATATCAACAGAGATATATCGATGAATAGAATCCATCTAGAGCATCCTTAACTCAGAATAGAGTAAGTTTTCGATTCGTAATTCCCATTTAAGATCGAGGTAGGCCACTTAGGATACATAGCAACATAGTGTCATATCTTCTGACATGCCCAACATTTGACTTTGGATATATCGGTATCATTTTTCTTCTCCTCCACCTTTCCATTAGCCCCATCTAAGGAGGCCCCTTTCTTGGACATCCAGGCTACATCCTCCTCATCGGCTATCTTCACACCACTACTACCAGTCTTTTGTATCTCATGTTGCACAGAATCATCCAAGTTATCCCAATTGTGAATATTCTCTCTAGAGGTAACAACAGATACAAAGATCTCCCAAGACTTAGGAAGTCTTGCTATAGCTATCCTCACTAACTATGTTGGTTCAATTTCCTCACAAATAGCAAATAAATCATCACGTACCTATTTGACCCTGCCAAGAAATGATCTACAGTTTGAACATTTACCATCCTAATGTTCTTCAATTGCTCTTTGAGTAACATCTTCCTGATATCATTGGTACTCTAATAGGGATTGTTTAGAGATGTCCACATGTGATATTCATATGTGTTTCCTCTCACCTTAGGAACCCCATGATCCTTTAGAATGTCCATCAAAATCATTTTTCCCTTTTCATTATTTTTTGTGAATTCAACAAGTTCCTCTATAGCCATTGGAGGTAGAACCACTTGCCGCACTATGTCCCAAACTATTTCCTCGTCAAACATTGTAATTTTGTCCTTCCAAATGGCATAGTTCGATATCCCATCCAGTATGTCCTCTATCCTTAAGAACATGGCCATGACTACTATCCAAAATTTACAAAACTATTAACTTCGCAACACACCTTTTTCTCCCAAAAGTTCGCTTTGTGCGAAATTTCACCTTGTTGTCGCAAAATATTAATTTGTTCTCCAAACCATTACTTGTTGTCCTGAAATACAGTTTGTTGCTCAAACTGCAATTTTCAGCATATAGCTCTCATACCATGTTGAAATTTGATGACTAATTATTTTTTTCGT
Organism: Pinus taeda; assembly: GCA_000404065.3. Taxonomy (NCBI): domain Eukaryota; kingdom Viridiplantae; phylum Streptophyta; class Pinopsida; order Pinales; family Pinaceae; genus Pinus; species Pinus taeda. The sequence goes on from APFE030178479.1 coordinate 8,421, forward strand.
GTAATCCCATCCTGAATTTAATCTCACCTTATCACATCCATTCATTTAATTTCCCTTTCCCATAAGCATACATTCAACATATGGAATTCTGGAAATGATATTTTTAGATTAAAACCCATGGGACTGTGAACACATGTTGAAAATAAATATGGACATAACTAGACCAACGACACATATAAAAATACACACGTATTTTTGGTCAACTTAGACCAAGGAAAAACCCCTTCACTATTCTCTGAGGAAAACCTTTTAGAGAGCTCTTCAAATTTATTTATCTCTAATGTTCAGGGGAAATACATTTGTGAACAAAACAAAATAGAAAAATACAACTTATTTCTTCAGCCCAAAACTCCTTCAAAATTGTGCCCAGTTTTCCTTGATTTACATTCCCACTAGAGAATGGAAATATTTTTTGTACGAATACAACTATACAGGCTGTAGTGTACAGACTTCCTACAGACTTTACAAATTTATGTACCATTGTATAGAACGTACAATTTTTTTTCCCTATTTTGTTTCAAGAACTTCTCTCGAACGACATGCATCTCAGAACATTCAATGTTGTCTGCATTGTACCTTTTGTTTCCTTCTATGGCTTGATTTCCATGCCCATCTTTTCCCAAAAATCACTCCTTCAACTTCATGTAACAAATTTCTCCTTTAGAATGTTTCTCTAGCTCTCAGTCTCCTTTCTCCAATCTGTTCATGAAGCATGAATGCAATCTCTCTTTTCTTCCCCCCTTTTGTTTCCATAAATGACTTTTGGGAAACCCTAAGATCTAATTTCTTAGATTTATTTAGATTAAGGGATGAGAATAAATGTGCATTCAATTTACCTTATATTTTTTAACTCACCCATTAAATAAAGTACCCACATTGAACTTTATGTCTAAAATCACTTTTCACTTTATAGTTTAACATTGACTTTACAACTTATCAAGTCACTTTCACTTGATAAAGTCATAATTAGGAAAATAATTATTTTGGACACATTTCCCTAGGTAGGGACTAACCCATGGGAAGCCACTTGTCCAAGGTACATTAAAAATCAATAGAAAAAACTTATTCCACAAAATAGAAGCATGTGGTTTTACCCAAAATGCAATTTTTAAGTAATTGACTGTGATTACACACATGGTGGCCAATATAAATACAATGGCCACACAATTTTTTTCCACAAAACATTACAAAAATCACAATCATGTTTTCATGATGTCTTCAAGACTTGGAAATTTTGATTGTCACCCTTCATAGTAATGACCATCCTGCTTATGATTGCATTATGAGTAGACATCTTGTGCTTGCTTCTTTACAATACAAATCAGCAAATGACCCATACTATAAGATTTCTCATATTCATAACAACACACTATCATCCTTACAAACAATCCCCACTGATGTCAACTCCTCTATCCGTCTTTCCAATACCACAGAACTAATTGTCCACCTTTAGTCTGAACCACTGCTTCACCCCATAGAAGATTCTGCAAACCCATACCTACACCACGCATCATTATTCATACCCATTATTCCCAATACAAATACAAAAATATAAGAAATACACCATTATTTACACGCCTACAGCCACCATTTTGATACTACAATTGAATGGCCACTAATTGGCCTATCCCCAAACAATGAGTACAACAAAAAAGGTCTAGTCCCTATGGATTTCCCCACAATTTTCCCCGTAGGAATTGCAATGCAAAATAAACCAATAATAAAAGCAGTGCGATAACATGAATACACACTTCATATCATATGTTACTATGATAATAGATTCGGAAAGAACCCACGCTTTCATTATTACATATACAATCTCATGATGCGATATCATAGTCAAGCAACACAATCCATTTTTTTTTAAAAGAACATTGTAGATAACTTTCTGATACCTATTCAAGATATGAGCATCAGATTAGACCAATTTCTAGATGACAAGATGGCAGAAAAAGTCATGTTATTTGGTTTCTCTTTATGTAGCACAAGATCTTTTTGGCACAAAGCTAAAAGTGAACTAACGGCCATGATATATCAGCTCGATTGCATGATGTTATTCTTCGCATTAATTGTAATTGATACAAAATGGCTTGATCTCCATGCATCCATGCCTAGATGTCAACCTTGTGATATTGCAAAACAACAAAAATGGAGAAATGATAACATTATCTCTAACCCACATTTAATATCTCTATATATGCACCATAGATTCACAACATTTCATGAAGTTATCTTAGAGAAACACTTGCATACAAAAGACTACTAGTATAGGTATGCATTCTATTGCATTTCTTTCGTAACTCTCTAAAAATCAAAGCTCATCTACTATAAAATTATCTTAGACAAATGTATATTTAATAATTATGAATGGAAACATAGATTATGTACACAAATCCATGGTTTTGTTTGGATAGAAAATGCAACTGATATGGAAACCCTCAACTAAGAAGACATAGAAGCAATGGATATTGCTAAGCAATTCTTCGAAAAATATATTTCAGGTTGGAACCATCACATTCCTTCTCCTTCAAACCAACCAATTACTCAGACAAATTCATAAGATCCTTATCTATTGTCCATGCCACATATTTTCAAAACCAATCCTCTCAATGATTATGAACAAGTCATCAATTGCATTGAATGTCACAAAAAATGCATCGAAAGCCCAAGCATAGGAGAGAAATGATCCTCATTTGAATGTTGCTATAGAGCACCATGGGAATTACATCCAAAATCATACTTACTCATTGGTTCTAATGTAAAAAGAATCATACATCCCTTCTCACAACTATGATCGACTCAATACACATAACTCTACCATGTTATATATTTGGCGTGCAAATTTTGACTACCGACCAGTACTCTCCGTACATGTTGTATAGAAATAATTAGCAAAATATGCATCCAAAGAAGAAAAAAATCTGAAAGATTCGACCACATACTATGTAGAATTATCCTAGCTTCACCCAATGTTGAACTAGCAACATCTACATTTCAAAAATTCCTTGCAGAAACTGTTGTTGATCATGAAATTGAAGCACAAGAAACCTGCCATATGCTGGAAAAATTACCATTAACATTATGTAATCATTCATTCTTTTATTCAAATGTAATCCAAGAATATTATATGCGCCTTCCACAAACTAACACCACCTCTTCTACATCACCACACATCATAGATACATATATCCAATGCCCATCTACCATAAAATCTACATCACTTATAGAAATAGCAATATCTTTGACATATGATCCTCATTGCAAGACAAACAAATGAGAACTTATACCTACAAAAGAAATTATTCAGGTCATACCATGCTACTCCTCCATGCTATCCACAACATAACCTCTTTATGCTGACTTATGTTGAGTTTAACTTATGCTATACAAACCCTTTCGCCATATTGTACAAGACATAGGAGATTATGGCTAAGAATTCATAAAAAACTCACAAATATTTTTTCCTTTCTACAAACCTTGGCATCAACACTGCACACTATGTGATATTGAATCTGTTGCAAATGATAACTCAACTATTTATGAAACCAATCCTTTAGACACCATGGAAATAAATCGACAGGAATTAGTATCCCAATTCCACCGTACAAACAATCTCCTCATAAATTACCTTGACATGGTTGGCCTTCATGGCTTTGATGATAAACATAATTGGAATCATACCACTATCTCATTGGATCTACAAAATAATGGCATATAATTCATTGAGAATAGTAGGTTTTTTCAATGCATTGTTCAAACCCATAAACAAATTGGATGATCCTTACTACATTATCTCCAATGCAAATAAAAGATCTAAATATTATTTGTAATAATTTTTCTAAGAAGGATATTTTAGCCGCTTTAAGAATGATAATAATACAAGGAACTGGTGATATAGGAAAATCCCTCCCTATAAATTGCATCAAATAAATTACCATAACCCTAGCAAGCCTAAAACTTCACTAATAATGCTTCTCACCCCTACAGGCATTGCAACCTTCAACATACAAGCATCGAAAATCCATTCCGCACTTCACCTTCCTATAAAAGATCTTACGCCCATAGAAGGCAACGCTCTTCAAAAATTCCAAGAAATTAAGCATATCAGACACATACTAATTGATGAAGTGAGATTCATTGAGCCAAATCTTCTACGACATCTTGACGAATGTCTTTGAGAGGCATTTCCACTACAAAGAAACACTCTTTTTGATGGGTGTTCCATTATATTAGTTGGTGATATCAACGTGTTACCGTCCATCAAAGACATACCTCTATATGTATGCACGAGGCACATAAGTGTGTTATGGAAAATATTTAACACAGTCATCACATTGGACACAATATGTCATGAACAATGTGACAACGTCACCCAACTTATTTTCAGGAACATCCTCTAGAACATTAGAAATGAAAATCCAACAATTGACGACTTCAGCACAAGCATGTCACACACAGACTTCTTCTTATCAAAAGGTGAAATACATTCTTTCCATGATTCCATGCACCTATTCCCAACCAATTCTCAAACAAATATTTCTAATAAGTAAATGATCAAATATCTAAACACTCTTGTCACAATATCCAATGGTCAAGATGATAACACATATTCCAACATTTTCTCAGAAGACAAGAAACTTCAGTGAATTGTGTTTCTATGCAAATTCAAAAAAGTCATGGTAACTTCCAACATTTGGGTTTTAGTTGGACTTGTTAATGGTTCCCTTAGAGAAATTATATCTATCTTCTCCAAACAAGCTATTGCACCTCCACAACTTCCAACATTTGTTTTCATAGATTTTCCCAAATACATTGAACCTCCTTGGGATGAAAGAAATCCAACTTGCTTACCTATTCTAGTAATAAAAATAGATAGACCTATTAAAATTCCACTAACGATAGCTTGGGAATTAACCATACATAAATCTCAAGGTAGGACACTGTCGAATGAAACAATTGACATTGCAAAAACTGAATGTCAAAGTTCGCATTCACAACAATTTCAAGAGTCCCTTCTCTACAAGATATTTGGATTTTCTCATCATTTAGTTTCGTTGATTATGATGAAATGAAAGAAAACAAAAACATTTCTCCTAGAAAACATGTATAAGAAGTTATTCGTTCAATACCAGCTCCGACCAATCTGCTCCAATCCATACGTTAACATCACCAAAATGTTTCTTATATTTATTAACCTCAATCTATTTCATATCATACCTTTCATATCTTTCAAAAATAGGCAAATTTAATCATTATTAATAAATGGTTACAAATCTTACATTTTCATTATATCTTCTATTTACTCGGTTCTAAGATTTTCTTTCTTTCCCGATAGGACATATGGACTTAGAAATAACACAACTTTATAACTACTATGACAAAATTGAAACATTAATTCTTACATTGCAAAATATACAAAACAAATTTCTACCAGTACCAAATCCAGAAGTACCATTATACTACCTTTGTCCAACTATACAATTATCACTACAAATAAAATACACGATGAAATTCATAATCCACATTCATAAACGTGACATAATGCGAAAAATAGGGATGGACTGGCAATTAAGAAATATTCATGTCCAATTATGCATAAATCTTCAATGATGTTTGATATGCCATCGTTCACCTTCCATTTTAGACTAAGAATATTTAAATACCCATGACAAAGGTAAATTCATTTTCGTTCATTCCAAATTCATTTTAGCACAACTCACAGGCAAATTATTACTAATAAATTTCCAAAATTAATTTACATATTACAAATTTTAACAAAATATACATTTCGCAGGTTCATTGCTGCTTCTTCAAGTCTTCGATGTCTCCAACAAGTTTTTATGCATTTTCAAATATGAAATGACAACCACAATGTTCTTCACAATGTTATATTTCTTTTTTCACCTCTTCCATTATAATCTACTACTTGTATTTTTCAATTGAAACTTGAAAAAGCATCTTTGAAGATAAAGAAGCATTCTTCGTTACAACCATTATACTATCTATAAATTCCACCTAATGTATATGTTTTACCTCCATATTCCACCATTACATGCAATCTTGTTTATTAATTATTATTTTCAATAATGTTTCCCATGTAAACTACTACTATTGACTTTCCAGAATTAATTTCCATATTTCAAATATTAATAATACTTGTACATCACTTTAACAAAATATACATTTCACAAGTACTTTACTACTTCTGCAAGTCTTTGATGACTCCAAGAAGTTTTGACGCATTTTCAAATATGGAATGACAACCATGATATTGTTCACAATGTAATATAAATGTTTCACCTCTTCCATTACAATCTACTAGTTTTTTTCTTATAAAAACTTAACAAGTCATCACTGAAGATCAAATGACGATTAATCTTCAATTTCCCCAGATATAAAAGGAAAGTACCATAAATTGGTCACGTATGAAAAAAATACATATCCGAAGAAAAATATCATATCTTAAACAATATTCTATCCCAAAAAATCATTTAAAAATAAAAAATAATAAACCTTTAAATAAACTATGAAAACATGTTCACATAAACAACAACTACATGGATAATGGATGACCTCTACATGACACTATTATTATTTACAAAATATCCATATTGAGAATACACATAACTAATAATTGAAACTATAACATATTATCATCCACCCTTGCTTTCAACAATGTCTAGTCACATGTCACTATTCTTCCACACTTTATGCCTTACGACATTTCCTTTGCAACATCTGGTGCAAATGCTAGCTTATTCTTGTTGTGATATGAAGTTAAATTAAGTGAAAAGTTAATTTATGAGCTTTCTCACCTTAACTTAATTGGCTCTTACTTGGTTCTAAAATGTTCTTTAATTTTATTTTAAATTCAAAAAATTATTTTATACCATAAAGTGATTCAAAATATAGTTTTGGATATAATCAATATATATACTTTTAAGATATAATATTTAAATGATAAGAACATATTGAACTCTTGTTTTCTAAATTAAAATCTACGAGGTTTTGAGGAATTCTACTTATGTGTTTCAATACATTAAATGCCTATATATCATATATCTGAGATCAATAGATATTTAAATTATTTTTAGATAAAAATAGCATGGAAAATATAGAATATCTTTTTCGAGATTTAAAATATTGTTTGAAATGTAATTTTGGCTCTTATTTATAAGTTTCTAAAAATTGCAAACTAAACTTAATTTTCATTATCGCACTCTAAACCCAATAAATATTCAAAAACTCAAGTTTATGAATTCATCCCAATGGGACAATTTGAAGTTTAGGTAATGAACATTATCCACCTACCTCTAAAAGTGATCATGCAACTAGAACTTCAAAGCTCCAAGTTTATTACATCAAGCAACCATAAACTAATTTTCTTTCACTGTGAAAGTTAATATGCAAATGATACGTTGCATTAAAATAATTATAGCTAGATGAAATCAATGAATGAGAAGTGCCTTACATATTTAAAGACCTATTATTATCAGTATTTAAAGAATAAACACAATATTCTTTTTTGTCAAGTTGTCTATGCTCCTCAAGGCTTGAACCGTGGCTTGAGGAGTCGCGCCTTAGGGGAATATTGGTCATCGAAGTCACTCAGGAATCGCATCTAGCCTGGGCCATGCTAGCGCTTAGATGACTAGATTTTTTAGCATGTCTTCTCCCCCACGCACAACACACAACCACCCCTCATGACGATTGATCCTGGGTCACCATGTTAATGAGGCCCATTGTGAACCAGTTGTGTTAGTCAAACTTGACAATAATATGCACAATATTAGAAATGAAGAAATAATTAAAAAAAATCAAAATGACAGTTTGAATTTTGAAACTAAAATTAATTTAAAACTCTTTTTATAAATAATTTATTTTATTAGTTGTTTCATTCCTTATTTAACTAAAAATTAAATATAAATTCATTGTTTTACTTTAAATTTAATTAACAAAACTATTATGTTTTAATAATCCATCAGGTCATCCGTTAAATATACATCCATTGATATCTTTTAACTTAATTGATCACACTACTATGTGAGTGATTGGATATTTCCACAGTGAACCATATTGTTAAATATTTTCAAACTAACTTCTACTATGTTTTAACCATCCATAATCCCATTCATTAATTTATCACTTTCAAGAGAGAATTTATTTGGTAAAAATATCCACTTTTCCCTTGGAGTTCAAACATTTGAGATCTGAACCAAACGAATCATAAGATTTAAAAATTGACACAATCTATAGATTGTACTCGAAAGCATTTAAAACATTAAATTATTTGGTTTGAGAGTTTTGTGCAAGTGACATTGACATAATGGTGACTTTTTACCTAAAATTATGTCTGTGTAGCTCCTTGTTCTAGTGGATGCAAATCCCTTGTTTCCTTGTTACAATTGCAACAACCCCTCTTTAATGATGACAAATCACATATAACTTATTACTACAACTTTACTACTATGGTGTCAAATTATATACCATATTTACATATAAATAAATTAATTAGAAATTTTTCTTTTAATATTGTAAAATTATTATATTAATTATTAATAAATTTCTTTAACTAATTTTTGTTTTATTTGATTTTATTATTTCAAAATTTAGTCAATCATAGTTTGATTTTTTATTAGAACCATATTATTTAATGCATTTTTTATCATTTTGTAGTTTTGATCATTCTGTTAGATAATGTGTTTCGTCATAAGTTAAGTTTAGTTAAGAGACAAGTAAATTTATTAGAGTTTTCTCACATGAATTTAATTGGCTCTGACTTGGTTGTTGTTGAGTTACGATATGGGTATGTATTTACATTTATTTCATCACCTCTTTCCTTGTTTCTTATCTTTTTCATAGCTTAATGTGCTAATATATTGATCGATTATGATAAGAAATGGATGAACTACTCACAGTTAAGATTTAGCCATAGTAACTAAATTTTACTCTTTTTTTTGTAGACAAATGTTGAAAGGAATAGTTTTTGTTCCCTAACGATGGAACAACATAAACCAACAAATGAAGGATGGAATGCATCAGTTGTGGACAAGGCTGAGAGTGAATCAGGAGGATCAACATGAAATTGGAAAGGTGTCTGAAGATAGAAATCAGTTGTGAATCCCTCAGGATTAGGAGATCGTAAGGGATCAAATTTATGTTTTACCCCTTTCTGATTATAAAATAAAAAGATTATAGGAAGTAGAGGGGGGATCTCTATAATTTCAAATTGTAATTTTAATTTACAGACTCATGCCATTGGAGAATGCGACCATATTGTAATGCTATTTGAGTTCCATGATTAATATATAACTGAAGTTGTTGTTCATTCGTATTCTCTGAAGTAGCTCAACAGTGTTCACTGGTGGCTAAGGGTCTGACCTCCATCGATTAAACTACTTCCTTGTGTTATATATTTTTGATTCTCACAAGTTTGATTGGTTTGATAATTTTCATGTTTTCTACGAGTTAATATTATTCGTTAATGACCATTTTCTGGTATTGAAGGAGTAAATTTCCTTTACATACTTTACATCATTTTCATTTGATTCGATTTACGCTTATTCCAGATTCAACTACTTATATAGTGAATTCATTTTAGATTGATATAATTTCATTTGGATTACTTTATAGATATTGAGTATAATTTAGATTGAATCAACTAAGAAGAGATGAGTTATTTCTACTATGCTCTGAGTTGATGCTATTATTACTTGAATTGTTTATGTGAGATTTGCTTATGATTTCGATACAGGTTTGAGTCCTGAAGTTTAGATGTCATAATTCCTTATATGATTGTAATTTTAGTTTATTTGATGTATCCATTTATTCTTCTATCAAAGGTCTATACTTCCTTTTAAGAAACAATTCTCTTTGGATTCATATCATGCACATATTGTGTACACTCTTGGAATAAATGGACTTGACCGGATTGATGATTAATGTGGGGTAATTAGGAGTTTTAGAAGACACCTGTTACCAACCAACAATTGTAAAATGTTATACAACTGTATTTTGAATTTTAAAATACATTTTATGCCATAAAGTGATTCAAAATAAAATTTTGAATACAATATTTGAAATGCAGAAATTTTTATCCTTATTTATGATTCATTAATTTAGCATTGATCTTGTTAGGCATGCATTCATCACCATAATTAGTTTTCCACCAGATTATATTTTTAGCTTCTTTTCTTTATTGATTTAGCTATTATGGAAGTCAATCATGTGAAAGGTGAACCAAATAAAATATATGAATAAAACAAATTATGTAATTTTAAAACTGAGTGAAACTCATTCTTTAGTGGTGTAAATTCCATTACTTTTAGTTGGGGCAACTACCCCATAATGGTGGGAACTCCCTAATACGTTACTAAAACAGAGTATTGTTTATTGAAATCTATGTTTTACAATTTTCAGATTATATTTTTGTTGTGAGGTTCTTGATATTTATTTATATGTTGGAAACAATAGTTATTTATTATGTTGTGTTTCACCACATACTTCTCCTATTGTTCACCTTCTCATATATTCGCAATTGAACTGAATTTACCAAAGCCATTTATTAAAATACAACAAAAATATATAAACAAATATGGTTATATGGTTAAAATGTTTGAATATTTTCGGTGATTTTATAATTTTTTTGATAAAACTATACCCATACACCAACTCTTAAAATTATTCCAAATTGTTTGCATGAAACAAGTCCAGCATTTTCCACGAGAAAGATGGATAAAATATTATTATCGCTCCTCCTTAAGGGAGAAAATAAAAAAAATCTAACATTATCCAAGTGCAAGCTGCATAAAATATTTACCATGAGCTACAGTACAAATTTACTATTATTATCCCTCCTTAAAGCTACAAAAAAATAAGTTTACCATTGTCCATGAGCAAGTTGCATAAAATATTTATTGTTATTATCGCTCCTCCTTAAAGATGGAGAAAATATTTACTATTATTATCAATCCACCTTAAATGTGGACAAAATTTCAAATTATATTTCTCTTATCATCACTTCAAGTTAGAAACCAATAAATTGTTCAAATATGAAGTAAAATATAATCTTTAAAATAAAACAATACAACATATAATTAGAAATTTACATCGTCAGGAAACAAGTGAAAGATATGACGAGAGGGATGGATGGTCATTGAACTAGAGATTGTCTCCATTATCAAAATAAAGATAGTTTCCATCAAATAATTGGAGTTACAAATATGTGGTTGTTTGTGCCTATTATTCTTTGTTAGACACATGAAAATCCTGTGACTGATAGGATATAATCAAGGACCTCACCAAACAGAGAAACCCAAATGCTAATCCAGGACCTCACCGAACAGAGAAACCCAAATGGCTTCTCACTTTATTTCAAAATTTCATTCGTGCTTAATTTGAAATTTGAAATCATGGTGTGACAACAACATCATGCATGGTGTGTACCATCATTTACATCTTAATTTGAAATTTTAAATCATGGTGCGAAAGAAACATCATGCATGGTCTGTACAATCATTTATAGCTATATCGTAACAAAAACAGACATTAGGAGGACCTTGATAAAACAAAGGAGAGAGATGTTGTTGGAGCAGAGAAAGTGGGCCCATAAAAGTAGCTAGAAAATGACTATTGGCTAGTGAGGGCACAAAAAACAAACATCAACTAGTTGGACTACAAAGATTTCTAATTTTACTTTCCTTCTAAAAAGCTTTGAAAATTGTATTATTTTAACATGTTTCCTCAATTATTTTTTGTTGTGTAATTTAAAAGTTTTACAATTATTTTACAAAATATGATATATTTAATATATGGAAATAAAATATATGGTATAAAAAAAATTGATTAAGAATAGATTTTGATCAAACATAGGAAAGGCCACGAATAGTTATGTCTTTTCTTCTCACATTACATTATTAATAAAAGTGGTAATATTCCAAAATGTTTGGTTTCCTAGATTTTGTGAGCCTTGGCATTGCACCAAAAATGTTGCAATATACAAGGGTTCCTCAACTCGAATTAGAAACCTGGTGTTCGTACAAACTTCAAGGTGACAATGCCATATGCATAGTAGATAGGGTTTGGCACATGTCACCATCAATTATGACATTAGATAAAAAATATCTCAGAGACCCTTCCTCCTGCTAATTTATAATTAAATATTGCTACTAAAAAGACAATTAGAAATTACTTCTAGGTATGAAAATAGAAATTCCATTGACTCAACTTGTAAAAATGTAACTAATCTATTTATGAAAGGAAAAATGGTAACTTACTTGCAGGAATAAAGCTATGTTACCTTGTATACTTCAAAAAATTAACTCACATACTCGTAGAAAGGAAACCAACATATCTCACATAATTAATCAAACTACAAATTAGAATTGCATGTACAATCTACCTAGTTCATATTTTCTCATAAATTAGTAACCTACTTGCATGATAAAGAAACTAACTCTACTCTATTTTTGCAGTGAACAAAAGTAAGGTTTGGAGTGGCCTATGATGTTCCCTAGATCATATTATCCCAGTCGGGCATCATTATGAATCTATGCTAAGTCAAATTTGTAGTGGGGATCGAGACTGAGGAAGGAAAATGTGGTTATTGGTTTGCCATAGGTGATTGCTACGTGAGGCATGTAATGCTATAGGTAGGTCCGTAATACTACACCAGGGCATCTTAGTGGTTTTCGTAGGTGAAAACATTGTCTTAAGGGTATGGATTGGTGGATAGTAAATGAAGAAAATGAAAGGGGGTTGTTCTAAGACCATAGCCAAGCTTAAGACCTCTCGAAGGCCCATCTTATGCTAGGATGAGTGCTCTCATTCACCTAGGATGAATGGATTATAAAATAGGATTTGGGATAGATTTTGGAAGAGGAAGGGGAAGATTAAGGAGATTAGGATGGAAGTTGTGAAGGTGCCCTTTCCTACAAATCAACCAACCTTGCAATCAATCATATGCATGCATCCATTTATCATTAAAAAAATGAAATAACTTATGATGGAAAATATTAGTTGAATTTAAGTGACATCTAATTCATGCAATACCACTCATATAATAACTAAACTGACTTCTAAGTTATATAAAGAAAATTCAAACCATGACAACCAACCCTAATATATTTCCAAGAAATCATAAACACAATCGTTGTGGGTTGTGGCTGTGAATAATTCCACTATTTCTCCCACAAGGCACTAGTAGAGAAAAAGAAATTAGTGACTAGGTGACTAAAAACATCAGTCACCATAGATTCTCCAAGTGAAATTCTACCAGAAATGAGCAATGTTAGGTGACTGAACTAAAAAATACTAACATAAATCACTAATTTAGTCACGGGTTAAAGTATGTGACAAGCTAATAAGTAATACAACTAAAAATGACTAGAAGGAATGACTAATTTAGTCTAAGAACAAAAATGCAACTACCTAACAACTACTACAATAATATGAATCATTTTTTTATGTTAGTCATCTTAATTGTGTCAAGCAATCTAAAATTACAAGTGATAGGGGATTGAAAGGTTGTTAAAGATTGGTTGAAAGGTTATCCTTCCTTGAGCACTTCTTCATCCTCACATGGTGTATAGGTGAACCAACTTTGCATTATTTATCTCTAATATTTTGTAGTTTTAAAAATATATTTTTTAAATT
>APFE030178480.1:0-35075 GCA_000404065.3 Pinus taeda
TAATAATAATAATAATTTTTCGATTTCATGAGGGAGTGAACGAGAGCGTAGGAACGAGGGTTTGTAGTTCACAGACGTATCATATCTAGCGTTCAAAAATGGAAAAGTACAGAGTAAGAGGAATAGAGCTCCATAGAGGGGGTCAGATCCTGACCCGACAGATGAAAAACGAGGGGTCCATAGGGACCCCATCATATAAAAAAATAATGTTTCACAGATAGACAACTCAGGAAGGTGTGCAAATTCCGGGATATGGAAAGTCACAGAAAGCGGAAGGGACCAACAAAGGATGGAAAAGGCTAGAAGGAAATGAGGATCACAATAGTCAGAAGCTGAAAGGACAGGAGAACAGAAATCAGACAAAAAACAGAGGCAGGGAGAAGGCAACGCAGGCACATTCCACTCATGAAGACAAATGAGAAAAGAAGCAGAGAGGAGAAGAAGAAGGGGCTCTGAATCATGATAAGGAGGAACAAGAAGACAAGCTAGAAATAGGCAATGGTAAAAAGACTCAAGGTCCATGTAAACCCAAGGCGGAAGAAACCCTAAGAGTGGTGATAACATACCCAGAAATTCAAGCCTATTGGGATCACATGATCGAATATGCAGTGATCTACAAGTTCATGGGACTCTGGCCAACAGGAAGGGCGTTATGCCAATGGATAAAGTAGCAATGGAAACCCAAAGGTGATGTTAGACTGCACTTTGGAGCCAAAGGTTTTTTCACTGTCGTTTTTGCTAATCTAGAGGATAAGGATAGGATTTTTGATGGCAGACCTTATTTCTTCACCTCTACAGGTCTATACATTAGGCCTTGGAAGATCAATTTTGTGCCAGAAAATGAAACCTCAAGTAGGTGCTAGTATGGATTCACCTCTTCTCCCTACCAATAGACTATTGGGGATAGGCAGCTTTAAAACAAATAGGTGATGAATTGGGGACCTTCATAAAAGCTTCAAAAGCCACCCTGCTGAGAAGATACACCTCCTATGCTAGAATCTGTGTGGAAATGGATATGTCAGGGGCACTACATGAGGGACTATGGCCGGAATATAGGGATGAAGATTATTTCCAAGCTATTGATTATGAGAAAATTCCATTCCGATGCAAAAAATGTCATGAGCATGGACATTTAATTAGGGAATGCCCATTAAATAAAACTATGGAAGACCCCAAGGTAGACAAGGCAGAGAAGGCAGAGAAGAACAAGGAATTCTTTACTCGACCAAGAGTGAGACAAAGGGCAAACAGGAAACGACCAAATAAAGCAAGCATATCTCAAGGCAATACTACTAATGCTTTTGTAGCTCTGGAGACTGAAACTGAATCAGAAGACAACAATAAGGAACAAAACACATCTGAAGCAAATAGAACCACAAGAAAACCTGAAACTCCAACCGGGGAAAAGAATCCCTCAAGCATCATATTACATAATCAAGAGGTAACATAAGCGGAAAATTAAGACTTAGAAATGATCACAAGTGACATTGGAAGTGATGAGATGGAACTGACGGACATACTAGAGCAAGAAGGAGTTAATCTATGAGACATGGTAGAAAATTGGAAAAAGAAGGGGATGGAACACATAGCGGAAGAAGAAGTTAGGAGAATCAATGAGATACTAATAGCAAGACAAAGGGTGGAAATAGAAATGCAGGGCAAGAAACTGGGCGTAGCGAAAGGGATGGGTTTCCGAACCAAAGGTCTACTTCAAACCTCTGCAAGTTCCAAACAAGGGGAAAAAAGAGGACGCAGAACCAATCATGAGGCTCTATAGGAATTGGGTCAAATTCTCTTAAACTCGGGTGAGATGAAAGCTCTAGAAGCTTTTTCTCTAAACTACTAAATCTTGTTTTAAAATGAAAGTCATCTCTTGGAATGCTAGGGGGCTCAATAGCCAAATGAAACAACGTCTTTTAAAGAAGAATGTCCGAAAGAACAAACCTGATATGATTTTTGTGCAAGAAACCAAATGTGCAAGTAGCACTATTCATAACATAAGCAAGAAACTAGGCAAACATATGGAATATATGGAAACTGCCAGCAGTGGATGGGAGGGAGGCTTAGGTACTCTATGGGATCCGCAAGTAATCAAAGTCCTCCCCTTTGAAGCGACCAGATCCTTCATAGTTGTAGAGGCTCAGGTGGTAGGAAATTCAGAAACCTATTTATGTACTAATGTCTACGGACCACAAAAGCTCGAAGAAAAGTTTCTTTTTTTGAGAACTCTGCTGAATTTGAAGCTAAGATTTCCCAGGGCTAAGGCAATCATAGGAGGGGATTTCAATATGATAACCACCCTCATGGAAAAGAAAGGAGGGATAAGGAGACTCAACAAAGATTTTGAGGCTTTCTTAAACTTCATAAACTCAACAAATTTAGTGGATGTCTACCCCATGAGTGGAGCTTACACATGGAATAACAAAAGGGGAGGTGAAAGACAAATTGCTTCTCAATTAGACAGATTTCTAATCTCCAAAAGTACTATGATGGAGGGAATTATAGTAGAATAAGATATACTCCCTAGTGGAGGGTCAGATCATTGGCCCATTTCTCTAATGGCTGCTATAGAGGGTACACCAAAAATTAAGCCATTTAGATTTGAGAAATTTTGGCTTATCCATCCGGACTTCATTCAGCTTATTGAAAAATGGTGGAATGAACTAGTGGGCATCAGAGGTACCAAAATGTACAGACTACAAAGCAAACTGAGATATATCAAAGACAAAATCAAAATTTGGAACAAAACAGTCATTGGAAACATATTCAAAGGAAAAGCCAATTTAGAGAAGCAATTAGAGGAAATACAGAAAGGTTGGATCACTGGGGATATTAATTCAGAAATAGTAAATAAATAAAAAATGTTGATGCAACAATGAAAGATCCGTTTCCAACAAGAGGAAACCCTTTGGAAACAAAAGTCACGCATTCAGTGGATTAAGGAAGGGGAACAGAACACCAAATTCTTTCACAGATCGGCAATGGACTACAGGGGGCTATCAAAATTCTTAGTCTCAAAGATGAACAGGGAACCCTTCTACAGACGCATCAAGAAATTTCAACCCTTCTTACTACGCATTTCAACGGCATAGCTCAAGAGCCAGAGGTTGATAGAACAAAGGCAATTGAGGAACTCATCAAATCCATCCCCAAGATAATCACTGATGAGCAAAACCTGGCTGTGACTTGAGAAATTTCTCTGGAAGAAGTGGAAGAAGCAGTAAAGAAGATGCCTAATGATAAAGCCCCTGGGCCAAATGGTTTTAACATCAATTTCTACAGAGCTTGCTGGGACATTATTAAAACAGATACTGGGAAGTTGTGGAAGACTCTTGGCATTTTACCTCTATCCTCAAGTCTCTCAACTCTACTTCCATTGCCCTGGTTCCAAAAGAAGAGGATGCCAACACCCCTGCAAAATTCCAGCCTATACCCTTGTGCAATGTCATATATAAAATTATCTCCAAAGTCATAGCTAATAGAATGAAACCTATTCTTCCGAGCCTCATCTCTGAAGAGCGATCGGGATATGTTGAGGAGAGACAAATTCTGAATAGTATTTTACTGGCCCAAGAAATGATTCACACTCTTAAAACCAGAAAGATGGCAGGTATGATGATGCAACTTGATATGTCAAAGGCATATGACAAGGTCAAGTAGAGTTACCTGGAAGCAATTTTAAAAGCTTTCGGCTTTGCTAGTCAATGGATAGAGTGGATTTTAGCTTTGATCAAATGTACTAAATTCTCTATTCTAGTAAATGGGGCCCCGTCCGATCAATTCTCCCCCCCACGAGCGCTCAGGCAAGGTGACCCATTATTACCATTCTTATTTGTAATCCTGATGGAAGGTTTAACCAGTCTGATTCACAGCACGAAGGACAAAAGGAATATCATAGGATTACAGCCCATGCCCTCCATTCTAGCAACCATGCACTAATAATTTGTTGATGATACGATGTTACATGGCACTCCAACAGTCAAGGAAGCCTTGGGATTCAAGAGGATACTCAATCTCTTTAGCAAAGCTTCAGGTATGGAAATAAATCTATCTAAATCTACCATCTTCTTTTTCAATACTCATCTAGTAGTGCAAAAAAATATTTCTACTATCCTAGGATTCCGGAGAGGCAGTCTATCCTCAAGGCACCTGGGAGCTCCTCTAACGGATAGACCCTGGCAAAAACTCCATTGGGAAAAGATCCTAGCAAGCTTGGAGAAAAGATGCCATCACTGGACCCACAGGACTCTTAATTTTGCTGTCAGGCTAGTATTAACCAAAGCAGTCCTTCAGGCTATTCCTCAGTATCTTCTCTCCATAGTTCCTACCCCCAAAGGTGTCCTTTAGCAAATAAGAACTATTCAAAGAACCTTCTTATCATCTCGGAATTCTGAGAGGAAAAAGTGGGCACTAGTGGCATGGAACAAAATATGTAAACCCAAACAATTGGGTGGATTAAACTTGCAAGACCCCTCCACAATCAACAAGGCCTGTGGTGCCAAGTTGTGGTGGAGATGGCTGAAGGAACCCAATCTGCCTTGGGCTAGACATTGGAAGGAAAAATATGCTCCAAGGAATAGCACCTAGCACCTGATCAAGATGCAAGAGCATCCAGAAGGCTCGCCAATATGGAACCTAGCAAGTAAAAACCGACACATTGTACAGGAGAATAGCTTCTGGGAAATTCAAAATGGAGTAACTGCCTTTTTTTGGGAGGATGCCTGGCAACAACTCCCCAAGCTGAAAAGGCCTGAGTTTGCAGGTCTTCAGAGAACCTTCAAGGAGCTTGGAAGATTGACAGTGAATAGCTATTGGAATCCCAATAATAGGGATCAAGAATGGAGAACTTGGGACATTGGTGAAACAAGGTACAGGGCCGATGCATATAATGACATCAGGAACTTGCAAGCAATATTAAACAAAAGAAGAATCAGGATTGCGGATGACAATGACCAATTAAGGTGGGGAGAGCAAGGAGGGGGAAATTTTACGCTTAAAGAAGCTAGAAAATTCATTGAAGATGCGAGGCATGAAGAAAAAGTCAAATGGAGCGACAAAGTTTGGGATTCACAGTTCTGGCCGAAAATTAAAACCTTCCTTTGGCTCCTAATGCGTAGGAAGACTCTTACTTGGGAAAATCTCCGAAAGAAAGGGTTTTGTGGCCAGTCAAGATGCCCCATGTTTGGTAAGGAGGAAGAAACAATGAATCATTTCTTCAACACATGTGATTTCGCAGACCTTCTGTGGAAGTGGGCGGAAGCCACCCTGCAGCAAATGGACAAAACAAGAGAATCCATTCAAGAAACCATCAAGAAGTGGCGAGGAAATTTCTCTAGCAATCAAATGGTTAACATTATTTGGAAGACCATGCTAGGTTTCATTACATGGTCAATTTGGAAGGAAAGGAACAGAAGAGTTTTCTTAAATGAAACTAGAAATATAAATCACTCCATAGATATCATTATACAAAATATCAGGCAATTGGTGCTTGTTAAAGGAAAACCAAAAGAAGATACTAAAGTATCAACAAGAGAAGCACATATCTTCAAAGCTTTCAACCTGGATATAGGCACCTGCGTCGCTGTCGTGAATCACCAATAGGAAATAAACACCGCTTTAAGCATCTGGAAATGTCCACCTTCAGGCTTCCTTAACTTAAATTTTGATGGTGCCTCTCGGGGAAATCCTGGTTTGGCTGGCATCGGAGGCATTCTCAGGAGCAGCGAAGAAGAAATTCAATACATCTATAATAGAGCCTTAGGGGAAGCAACCAATAATGAGATGGAGTTTGCAACATTGGAACAGGGACTAAGAATTCTTCGGAAATTACAGGTGGATGCAGCAGTGATTGAAGGGGACTCTCAGCTCACAATCACAGCGGCAAGGAGGTTGTATGCAGGAGCTAAAACTAGCAACGTTATTCAGCATTAGAGACTGGCAAAGGTGACAGAGAACATTGCAGAGCACCTTTTCAGTTTGAATGGGTTACTCTTTTAGGCAGTTTGTCGCAAATCCAATTCAGTTGTGGATCATCTGGTGAATTATGGTATAGAGAACCCCACCATCATCATGGACAGCTATTGGCAGGACGTCACCTACCCAGAAGTACGAGACAAGTGTACTCTGCTCTCGAGGCAGGATATGGTTAATGATAGATAAGGCCCTAGGGACGACGATCTTGGCAGGCATTGGGATATGATTAACATCAATTGTACTGAGAAGGGAATTAAGGGTCGGCAGAGGAATGAAGGACATGCAGGAAATGGGCATTCAATGCGCAGGCAGGTGGGAGTCACTCCCTTTAGATCCATGAAGCAAAAGTATGAGTGCTGACAGCCACCATTTAAAAGTATGGACACCTGGCAGTCATCGGAGGGATGTAAGCGAGGAAACCTTAATAACAATACTCTGATACATCATCGAAAATATGATCCATGAAGCAAGGATAATTATGAAAGGATTTGCGGTCATAGGATGAAAAGATGGTATGCAACAAGTGATTCACTTGCTCGTTCCCCTATATCTCCATACCCTAGCAATGCTAGAGTCACAATGCATTCGCTTATTCTACAGAGACTCTTCTTCTCGGCCCTCAGAATATGGTGTAGCTCGGGGCTTACTATCAGGAAAATGGCGGGCGAAGGTAGCAGGAATGCGTCTGCCAACAGGGATCTCAAGCAAGCTAGGGAAACTTATGAGATGAGGGCCTCTCAGAAGGAAAAACGTAAGATTGAGGAGCTAGAGGCTATAGTGGCGGAGGAAGGGGAGAATTTGGAAGAGCATGAGATTGAGAAGGATATGGAATGGGTTCTGGACCCTAGAACACCCTCAACCCAGGCGACCCAATACGTACGCACACAGGCAGAAATGTGGCAGATGAAGTTGATGTTGGCAAAAGCCATAAGCATGCAAGGAGATTATATCAGCCAGGCTCGACAAGCTCAGCATGCTATTGCCGCAACTTTTGCGGAGCATGAGGCGATCTTGGAAGGCTTGGACTTTAAAATCAGCAGTTTGGAGCAGCAATTAGATAGCATTTCTAAAAAGCTCACAGTCTTGATCAGCCTGCTGCGGCGCTCAATCTGTCAGGAAGTTGCAGGTGCTAGGGATCAGGCGGAAGGAAAAACCGGGCACCAATCAGGGAACGTGCTCTTCGCTTCCTCAGGCTGGCAGAGCTAAGGCCCCGACTGGTCAGGAATCCCCCAAAAACTATATTGTTCTCGAAATGTGATGGTTTCTACTGCAAGCACTAGATCAATCCCTGGGTCAGGGGACTACTCTCTAGATCACTGTGTTTTGTCGGTTTTTGGTTTTTTGTTGCTCTCTGTGAGCCTCAGACTAGTTTATACCATGGTTTTGATGTCTCTCATTTGTTTTACTGTATGTCTTTTTCGTCATGATGGCTAGTATTAGAACTAGGAAAGTTGTGTTATGTCTGCAAGAGCAGACCTTTTGTAAATTTGTATTATTGTCATAATATAAAACACAAAAAAATTAATTTCTCTTTTAAATTTTAAAAATATATGAGAAATATTGTAATAACTTTATTAAATAATTATATAATAAATATTTAATAGCTTTATTTATTAAAATAAAATTATAAAATTTTCAATGTTTATAAAATTTTCATTTGAAAGCAATTCATCCACTGCCTTTCCTTTCAATCTCTTTAGAATAAGAGTGTGAAGAGTTTTCAATTAGGGTAAAATTAGAAGCATTTATATCCCGTGAATTAATCCAAACATAAAAATAAATACAATGGTATACTTATAATAAGTGTAATTATGGTAGGAAAATACAAGTAATAAAAAGTAAATTTGTAGAATTGAGGCTTCTGTGATCCATCAAATTTGTAAGAAGAGCTTCGGCGTAAATCACATTGAAAAGACCATTGTCGACGAGTTTCGAACCAACTAGTGTGGTTCATCATCAGAACAAGTGAAGAAACAGATCTGGCCTAGCATGTTAAATAGACTGAGCAGAGACTCCAACGGCTACATAACGGCTAATTAACGGCTACTTAGGACTATAAGGCGAGGTCAATTTTTTTTTAATAATATTTTTATTTTAATAATCTTTAGATTAATAATATATTACCCTACTTCTATAAATAAGTAAAATTAGGTATAATTATGGTCAGGTTAAAGTTATATTAATAAATTTAATATTGTTCTTTTATTATAATAATCTTAAGATTAATAATATGATATTCTATTTCCATAAATAAGTAAAATTAGGTACAATGAGTACTAATGTTATTAGGTTATAAATAAATATGTATTTTAATGGTAAGTTTAAAGCCCTTAAATTATTAATTTATTAATTTATTTACTAAATATATAAATTAGTTTGTTAAGAGAATTAATAATCATGAGGGTTATTTTGAAAAGTAAAGTTCATTGGTATTTATTAATGGTCCTAATTATCGAGAAAAATCTTAAAATTAATAGGATTGTTTATTAAGTAATTTAATTTATTTAATGAGGAAATATATATATATATTTATATATATATGATTTATATTAGAATACTAATTTTATCGTTAATATAGAGAGATGACTTGCAATAAAATAAACTATGAAAAATATAAATGCAATACAATAAACCAAATTAGGACCAAGGATAAATAATAACTCACTAGGAAAGCATAATAACCCTAAGGATGCATCAAGAAGGTGAAGGCCCCCTACCAAAGTACTAATCCTCTAACTACATGAAATGAAATTAGTAATATTTTCGAAATCTGCAATGGACATAATTTCAACATTGCGCAAATTGCCAACTTTATCGAAATTGTTATCTATCCATTTATTTATATCACTCGCAGAGAGCCACCAAGACCCGCCGAGGTGGCTTCGAAGGTCTACGCGCGTGCATTACAGCCAAGTTATCTATGAGCAGCACGTCCCCCGCTTCCCACTTCACCTCTACGCATTCGTTGTCCATAACTCTCGCACTCTCCTCCATTACTGCGCTCGGAATTGCAGAACCATCTCCACATAAAAGTCTGTTATAACTCGCAGCTTTTCTGTACACAGCACCAGGAATATAGTTAAACCACACCTTCTGATCGTTGTATCCTTCGAAGCTTCTCGTCGCAAGAAGCGGCCCTGCTATGACATTCGCACTTCCGTTCGCCATCCACACCAGCTTACAACCACGAGCTTCAATTCTGAGAAACAAAAGCCAACAATCAGCCAAATATCAATGCAGTGAATATGCTTTTTCTAAATTGGTTCACTGTATTAATCTGGTACCAACTAGTCTAGGAACAACACCTACTTGTTATTTTGAGAAAAGAGTGACTATGTTATAAAGGGATCTGTAATGCAAATGGTATAGTTTTAAATTTTAGCCATTGTGAAAAAATGTGTTTGTAGTTTTTCTTAACTATATGGAAAACTTAGATTATCCTAAAAGAGATCAACAAAATATTGTATTATTTAATTTGATTTGATATTTTTGGAATATTCTGGAATTTGTTATATAGGAATTAAATTAATTTTTATATTTTTAAAATTTGCCATCTAAATAAATATGATTACCCAATATTTTTTTGTTTAATTAAAGTTTTAATTTATCAAATTTCAAAATATTTTCAAAATTTACCATCTAAATAAAATAACACTCTTGTTTATCAAATTTCAAAATATTTCTATAATTTAACACCAAATACCTTCTCTCAACTTCTTGTGGATCGTGAGTCTGAAACTGAGATGGCCAACTTTTTCCCAGGAAAAAACCCTCGTCTGCTTTAGGCATGAATGTGCACGTGACTATCCCTTCTTTATTCAGTTTGCTAACGAAGCTCGGGAATTTGCTTTCCATTTCACGAGCCACCTTATCACTGCGAACAATTGCGGTCTGTCCACCCTCAGGAGGTGCGATCTCGCAGAAGAAAAATATCTTCGATGGAAATTCTTTCATCTGCATGAGGCAAACAATTAATTAATGTAAGCTGCATGCATACAATTAATTAGTGTAAGATGCTGCAGTATTCAAAGAAGAAATTTGATAATCGCTGCACGTTGTTTTTTATTTTGGTTTTTTAACTGGTTTCAGTTGTAATATGATTGCACACTGAATTTTAGTTTGAAAAAGGTTGATCTGGAGCAATTAAATTGTCAAAATTCTTTGAGCTGATTCCTCCTCAAACATTTGAACAAAAAACCATATAATACCAAAGCCATTTCATGGTGGAAGAAGATGTCCTGATCAAGTGGAGCTTCATTTGCAGTCCACACTCTTCCTACAATATTATTTCGAAGGGCAGATCCCTCATACGACTTCTCCTCCCATCCAAAGGCATCCACAAAAGCATTGAAGTCAGATGCAGATTTTATACATTTAAAGCCTTTGAAAAGCAGAGCCCCGGTCTCCTGCAACTCCTTCTGAAACCACTCTTTCTCCTTCCTTATAGACTCCAAAACTGCACGCAACTCTTCATCATGGGAATAACAACATTGCTCATGAGCTACTACAGGCGTGATAACTTTGGGGAACAAGCTACCATTATCAATTTTCTTTTGCTCTGGAATTTTACCCTCCCTCATATTCACCGGGGCCATTATTTCTTCAATATTCAAAATTCTCAAATAAGGAAGCAGAGAAAGATATTGGGTACGTAGTTGGAGGTCTCTATTTATAGGCAGGTACAGGCATTAAAGCCGCTTGTTCCGGTGGAAGTATGGCGGTCTTGAAGTGTACATGCGTGCGTGAAGCGAGGGGTGTCCACTTACTAGGGCTACATATCTTGCAGCACCGTTAATATTAGATTTTGGAAAAATACTCTATTTTCAAATGTGATGTATTTAAAGATATTAGAGAAGATAGTTGGAATATGTGAGTAATGGTTTTTTTGGCATTGTCTTTTAAGTGAAGTTATTGATGGAAAGTAAACCTAGTTCATCATCAATTTGACCAAAAAAAAATTGAATTGCAAAAGAGGAAAAACAAGAAACTAATAGTCCCATAAACTAATAGTCCCATGAACATTAAAACATTAGAAGATTGAATTACAAAAGAGGAAAAACAAGAAACTAATAGTCCCATAAACTAATAGTCCCATGAACATTAAAACATTAGAAGATTGAATTGCAAAAGAGGAAAAACAAGAAACTAATAGTCCCATGAGCATTAAAATATCATTTCATTTTCTAATCGTAAAAAGTTTTTAGGTTAAAGTATCATTTCATTTCCCAATTACGAACATTAAAATATCATTTCATTTTCCAATTATATACATTAAAATATCATTTCATTTTCCAATTATGAACATTAAAATATCATTTCATTTTCGAATCATAATTTTTTTTGGATTAAAATATGATTTCATTTCCAATTATGAACATTAAAATATCATTTCATTTCTTAATCATAATTTTTTTTGCCAATAATAAACATTAAAATATCATTTCATTTCTTAATCATAAAAAGTTTTTGCCAATAATAAACATTAAAATATCCCAATAATCATTTCATTTCCCAACAATAAACATTAAAATATGATTTCATTTCCTAATCATTAAAATATGATTCCATTTCCAACTCTACCCAACAAAAAAAAGTTATAAGTCTACGTGATAGGTATCTTTTGGTTCCTTAAGAGGAGGAAAAGTTATAAAAGTCTAAAGTCGAAATTTATGTCACCAAAAGTCTACAAGATGCTTACAGTTCTGGAAATCTCTCATGTAAAGTGACTTCTAAAGAATCTTTTTGCATATTAAGAAGATTTTTTTTTAATAATTTGATGATAAATTTCGTGGACGTACATTTAACATAGAAGTTTATAATTTAGTTTGTGTAATTTAATGAAACTATTTTTTAATTTAAATATATTTTATTTTGGTATATTAATTTTAGATGAGATTTAAAATTTAAATTGTGTTTGTAATGTAAAGCAAATTTAGTTTTTAAAAAATATATTTCAAATAAATAAATAATTAAAAAAAATAATAGTGAATAAATTTAGGTTTAGTTTAATTAAAAATGAAATAGTTTTGTTTTTGTTTTGTTTTTTTTTTTTTTTTTATATAGGAATTCAGGAAGCTTAGTAATATAATATTAAGATTTTTAGTTATTCAAAATATATTTTTGAATGTATAAATAGATTGAATAGCGTGAAAAACCTTAACGCACTTGAATTATATAAATTAAATAATTTAAACTCAATTTTTTTAAAATATCTGAAGGATTTTGATTAAAATTATCGAGAAAAAATAGTGATGGTCATTTCTTCTATAAATTAAACTGCACTTTATAAGAATAAGTGTTTTCATATTTTTTCATCTATCAATATTTACTACCTATTTAATTTATATATCTATTTATATTTACCAACTATTTACATAATTAAAAAAGAAACAAAATTTACCAATAAATATATACTATGAATAAATTTGTGATTATTTATTAAGTGGTGATAGACAGAGAGAGAGTTCACCAATGGATTTACCTAGAGACTAAAAAGTTAAATGGATACAACTGGACAGATAGTAGTATAAAGTGAATAGTGACATGTATCTATGCATCTATGCTTGATTTTGTTGAGATAAGATCAATAATCAGATCTGGTAATAGTTAGTTTAAATTTATTTTTTTATTTTTTGGAGCTGTATGATTTGTCTTCTTATTTAAGTTGTTGCTAGATTTGATTATTCTTTTCCTCACGATAAACCACACTTGATTGGTTCGAAAAGGTCGATAAATGTCTTTTCAGGTATTATTGAATTTTTTCTTTTCTTAAAATATAGATATAAATCACAAAAGCCTAAACTCTCTTAAATAAATATTATGATTATAAACATAAATTTATATAACTTATAATAATTAATAATCTCAAATATATACCAATGTTGCACTTATAGTTATTGGGATATTATCAGCAAGGGACAAAATTGGAAAACAATCGTAAAAATCAGGAAATATTAGATATCATAACTGTGTTAAGTAAGTCATTCACGTATGACCATTTCCATGAGAAATAATCGGAAAAGATGGTAAAATACAAAAATATTCTTTTTTTTTTTTCAATTTTTTTAATATCTAAAGCATCTATAACACAAAATAAATATATTGGCACATAAATATGATAAAAGAACTAATATATAAGATGTGTAATATCAGTTTTAGTGCTACATCACACATAACAGTGAATCATGTCCCGAATGGTAAATAGTATGACCATTTCCATGAGAAATAATCGGAAAAGATGGTAAAATACAAAAATATTCTCTTTTTTTTTCAAATTTTTTAATATCTAAAGCATCTATAACATAAAATAAATATATTGGCACATAAATATGATAAAAGAACTAATATATAAGATGTGTAATATCATTTTTAGTGCTACATCACACATAATAGTGAATCATGTCCCGAATGGTAAATAGTAAGTCCTGACTCCTCACTCCTGAGTCCTAACTCAGCTTCAAAATATCAACAAAAAATATAATAATGTATCTCATATAATGAGTCATAATGTCATATATAATGAAATGAACAAAGTAACTAAAGTTTAATAGACTAATACTACCGATTTCCTCTGCCCCTCTTGCAAGAAAATGCAATGGCTTTCCCTTTTCCTATGGATGTAGATGTCGGTGGAGTTGGCAGTGGACTTTGTTGTGCTCTAGAAGTTGAAGAACTAGGAGTTATAGGAGGTATACCACATCCTCTACTGGTGGCAGGGGTAGCCTGGGTAGGTGGTGTCACCTCCTCTTGTGGCTCCTCCTCCTCCCCCTCTATGCCTTCCACTACCTCCTACTCTAACCAATCATTGGCCGACTCCATGAGAGGCCTCTCGACATCAACCCTCCATGCAACAGTGGTGTCAATCCCATCCAATGAGATGGCCTCCATATCAGGTGTCCTCTGAAGTTGCCTCATTCACAATCGAAGATTGTAGTAGACATAGACCATGTCATTAAGTCACTGGGACTCCAACCTGTATAAAGATCATGAAATAAATATTATAAAAAAAATATTGTTTAACGAATCCAAAAAAATATTTGAAATTTTGCAATATTTTAAGTTTTAAGTTTAAACTATTGCACTTTTTGTTGTGTATTTTTTCAAATACACTCCAGTTGCTCTTGCATCCTGATGAGCTATATGTTTGGATGAGAATTCAAATGGAAAGATTTTGCAGATGGGGTACCCTGGCACCATACATTCTCCACCATGCATCTACAAAAAAATTACCAAAAGAAAATTAAATAAACATAAAAAAAAAAAAAAATGGAATTTGAAAGTTGAAGCAAAGTATGAAGTTATGAACTTGAAGAGATAATGAAATTTGAAACAAACTAAAAAATAGTTGGCAGTTTAGTTGTCCTATTAGTCACAACTATCTCAAAGCCAAATGTGCCACCTGCCATCATGTATGTCTCCATTTCTTTGGAGATTTTTGTACGTTCTGCTGGAGATCGCACTATCCTCTGAACACAGGTTAAGAATGCATCCATGATCTCAGCATCGAATATGAACCCACATGGGTAAGAAAATGCAGGGTTCAAGTAGATCCTTGCAACATGAATGGGACAATGGAGTGTGTTGTTCCATCGTTCATCAATCACTTCCCATAAGAGGAGTTGTTTTTGAAACCCCTCATCTGCCTTATCATCATAGTAGGCCCGAATGGATTCTTTGGCCCTATCCATGGCCTCATACAAATAGCCCATTGTGGGCTTCTCATAATCAACTAATCGAAGAACCTTTACCAAAGGTTCAGTAACGGTGCACACCTCCTGCACTGCCACCCAGAAGTCTTTCTGGTATGAAACTAATCTGCATATGGCCTCTCCCTCTAGTTTGTGGCTCATCGTGAAAGTATGACACTCCTCTGAAAGAAACATTATTTTCACATCCCACATAGAATTCAAGAGAGATTGAAGAGATATGAAACTGGTGGCAAACTGTGTAATGGTGGGGCACACCAACTCTTTATTGTTGGTGAATTTTCTCATCAAACTAAGCACAGATGTATGATTGTATATAACTTTTGTGATACTTTTTGATGACTCAACAATATTTTTGACAAAGGAAATTTTTCTTATGTCCTTCAATGTTAGGATATTCCGACACATAGGAAATAGTTAAGTTCAACTTGGTCTAGTATAGAGTTAGGTAAAGTGTGCTTCTTTACCATTGTACATTTTGTAACTTACAATCCGACGGTCACGATATGTAGTGATCCGACAGTTCATTCTCTCCTCGGTATTACCGACACTTGATCCGTGGCTTGACACCCGATTGGTTCATGAATTATATTTAAAGCGCATGGAGGGTCATTTGTAGGTTAACCGTGCATGAGAGAATCTTATGTAAATTTTCATTCTTTTATTAATAAATTGCCTATAGTAGCCACATTGGCGCAGGCCGTGGACTGTTTCCCTCTCTGAGGGTTTTAACCACGTCAAAATATTGGTGTATTGATCTGTGATTTGTTTGTGAGAGGTGTCCTTCTGGTGCTTTGATACCATGTAGGAATTTACAGGGTAAGTTCCTCAGACAGGAAGGAGGCACTAGAGCCTATCCTCCCTTGCTGCCTCTTTAAAATGGGAAGTCCATCAGATGGATGTTAAATATGCCTTCTTGCATGGGGACTTGCATGAAGAAATCTATATGGAACAACCCATTGGATTCATCCAAACAGACTCCAGCCTTGTATGTCGACTTAAGAAATCTCTTTATGGTCTCAAGCAAGCTCCTCGGGCTTGGTATGCCAAAATGGATAGCTTTCTTTTAGAATCTGGCTTTTCTAGGTGTTATCCTGACAATACTGTCTACACCAAGAAAGTGGGAAACTCTCTTATCATCCTGGTTCTTTATGTTGATGATCTTATTCTTACTGGTAGTGATCCCAACCTTATAAACCATGTGAAGTCCAGCCTTAAAAAGAAATTTGAAATGACAGACTTAGGACACTTACACTATTTTCTCGGTCTTCAAGTCTTGCAATCCAAGGAGGGTATTTCCCTTTCCCAGTCCAAGTATGCTTGTGATATTCTTCGTCATTTTCACATGGAAGATTGTAAGCCAGCTCCTTCTCCCTTTCAGTCTGGAGTCAAACTTTCAGTCTCTTGTACTTCTCCTGAAGTTGATGCTACCTTATACCGTCAACTTGTAGGAAAACTCTTGTATTTAACCCATACTCGTCCTAACCTTTCCTTTGCTGTTGGCCTTGTTGCTCGTTTTATGCAAAACCCCCGTGAAAGTCATTGGAAAGCAGCTAAAAGAATACTTCGTTATGTTCGAGGTACAGTACAGTTTGGGATTCATTACAGTGCCAAAGCAGCTCCTCTATTACTTGGTTTCACTGATTCTGATTGGGCTGGTGACCCTGATGATCGGAAGTCTACTGCCGGTTATGTCTTCACTCTTGGTTCAGGACCTATTACATGGGCTTGTAAGAAACAGGCTGCCATTTCTCTTTCGTCAGCAGAAGCAGAGTATCGTGGTGCCGTGGAAGCTAGTAAGGAAGCCTTGTGGCTTCGTCAGATCCTATCAGAATTTGGCTTTGAGCAGCAGCATCCGACTACACTTTGGTGTGATAATCAAAGTGCCATTCAGCTTTGCAAAGATCCAGTTCAGCATCAGCGCAGCAAACACATTGAACTTCACATGCACTTCATCAGAAAGCTCATTCATGACCATGTTCTTGAAGTGCAATATTGTTCAACAGATGATCAGGTTGCAGACATCTTCACAAAGGCTCTCACAGAGGCGAAGTTCACTAAACTTCGATATATGCTTGGAGTTCAGGAAGTTGTCACTAAGGGGGGATAGGCTCTAGTGCCTCCTTCCTTCTCCTATTGTGTCATATTTGTAAATCCTTCAATCCTATCCCAAGTTGTTCTTAAGGGGGGATGTTAGGATATTCCGACACATAGGAAATAGTTAAGTTCAACTTGGTCTAGTATAGAGTTAGGTATAGAGTTAGGTAAAGTGTGTTTCTTTACCGTTGTACATTTTGTAACTTACAATCCGACGGTCACGATATGTAGTGATCCGACGGTTCATTTCTCTCCTCGGTATTACCGACACTTGATCCGTGGCTTGACACCCGATTGGTCCATGAATTCTATTTAAAGCGCATGGAGGGTCATTTGTAGGTTAACCGTGCATGAGAGAAGCTTATGTAAATTTTCATTCTTTTATTAATAAATTGCCTGTAGTAGCCACGTTGGCGCAGGCCGTGGACTGTTTCCCTCTCTGAGGGTTTTAACCACGTCAAAATACTGGTGTATTGATCTGTGATCTGTTTGTGAGCAGTGTCCTTCTGGTGTTCTGTCTAAGGAACTTACCCTGTAAATTCCTACATTCAACATCAAATCAATACTATGTGCAGCACAAGGTGTCCAAAGTAAAGTATGATGCCTCTCCATAAGCATCCTGCCAACAGCAACACAATTTGCAGCATTTTCCGTTATGACTTGGACAACATGTTATGCACCCACCTCCAAAATAAACACATCCAGCAAATCACCTAAAGTTTTTGCATCTTTGATATGTGAAGATGCATCAATAGATTTCATCAATGTTGTCCCATTGGGACAACTAACCAAGAAGTTTATAAGGGTTCACTCCTTTTTGTCGATCCAACCATCTGACATCACAGTGCATCCTATTTGTGCCCATGATGCCCTAAACTCCTCCAATCTTTTGGTGCAGTCAACCTTTTCATTTTGAAGAATCTGGCCTCTAAAGTCATCATAAGAAGAGATTTTATACTCTGGGCCAATAGTTGCAATAGCATCAACAGCAGCCTGGAAAAATGGATTATTCTTTGCAACGCTAAAAGGAATATCACTACAAAGGAGAAATTTGGCTGACAGCTTGTCAGCATGTTCTTTCTCAGTTTTTTTAAGTATTGAAGTGATAGATGGTTGTGAACCAGGTGTGGTTCTACGAACAAAAAAGGATGAGGAAACTATCGGGTTGGTTGTAGATATTGATGCTGAAGTAGAACCAGTGCCACTTCCTTCACCTAAGCCTAACAACCTCTTTTCTAGTTGCATCATCATTGCTGCTTTGGCCTCTCTATTGTACTCTAATTCTTCCAATGATCTCATGGCTCTTCGAATGATTTCCGGATTTGTATTTGTGCAAGGCCCTACATCAAATCGAGGGATTTGTGCAAGGTGATACTTCAATCTATAAACCCCCCCGACATATGATGCCCACACAACTTGCAACTCAAGTTCATTCTATCAAACCCTCCATCAGGTTCACCAAATTCCCACAGAGGGTCCAATTTCCTTGGCATGTTTGTAACTTGGTTGAACTCTTGAATCTTTAATTTTAAATTTGTAAGATGAAGTTTGAAGTTGAACTTTGAACTTTGAAGTTGAATGGTGAACCTATGGCAAAATAATGATTGCAAGTTACAGTAAATAAAAAAAATTACATATATGTGTAACATGACAAAATACATGGATTTTTTTACAATTTAACAAACAAAAACCCCTTCAAATCAATTCAAAAATATTTGATAAACAATGGGTTATTCAAACCCAACCAAAAACATAAAAAAAATAAAACAAAACACACAAATTTGGTGTCCATATTGGTTTGCTGGAGAAAATTGATCCTCTCCTCCTCAGCGCTCAATCCATCAGGGTTTTTGACTCGTTTTTCTCCTCAAATCAACTCCCAATCGACAAGTTTTTCCTCCTAGGTCACTCCCAATCCGCCGCTGCTCCCGACTATTGAAATGAATAAAAAAAATCGTTTTTCGCTAATATAAAGTCATTGTCCACCGACCCAACGATTTCTACTAATTGAATCACAATTTTTTGGGTTGTTATCGCAAGTATTTCAAAAATTCGCAAAAAAAATCGACTTAATAATCGGGTGATTAAATCAGGAAACAAAAATCGCAAAAGATTGATTTATTCGTGATTTTCACATCACTAATATATATTCTCTTGTATATTATGGTTAAACACAAACTACATACCTATTATTTAAAATCCTATTATATTACTTTCATATTATTCGTTATATTTGACCATGAATATTTTAATTTTCTCCTTATGTAGTTTATTTTATATTTATAAAAATTTAATATTATCAAATATTTTACACTATTTGAATTTATTACTTTTCAAACATAAAATAAAATAAAATCAAATAAATAAAGGATATTTGTTAATAGAGATATTACACCATAAGAAAGTGATTTGATGAAGATATTGAAAGATATATATCACTTCAACCAATTTCTTAAAAAAAGTTGAATCCAATTTTTGGTGGTTAAATTTTAATAACGAATTTAATATTGAATAGATAATTGTAGTTTCCTAAAAAGTTAAATTATTTTAATAATAGAAAAAATAGGTTAATTATATATATATATATATATATATATATATATATATATATATAATTTAAAAGTGTATGATATTGAAAGTTTGATATATGTTTGTTTATTTTATTATCAATTTTGTGTTAATAAAAAAGTAAATAGATGAGGAATTACATTTTTCATTCAATGAGAATTTCCGCTCATAATTTGAGTTAAACTTTAGGGAGATAAGTTGAAAATACGAGTTGAAAAAGTAGTTTTATTATTTTATTATTTTTTACTCCAAAAATGGTGAATCATCCCCCATGGTTGACATCATCATATTGAATCCTATTGGTTCTTATAAATTTTATTTTAGTTGTACAAGCTTCTTAGGAGGGCCATTCTAGACCTTAAAATTACACTAATGGCACCTGCATCAATATGAGGGAATTGTATTGTGACTATGTATTTATTCTGTGAGAAAAAGAGAGGAGTCTGTGTGAGAGCAAAGAGGAAGTTATAACAAATGCGTTGTAGGCTGTATTCTTTTAGTTTGATGGATAATATAAAAGGAAGCACATGTTGCTTCTCTATAGATGTAGCCTACATTAGATGAAACAACGCATATTTTTGGCTCTCTTATTTCATGTTTTTTTGTGTTTCCAATATTTTCTATTCATTACATTGTTATTTAATTTCTAGCAAGTCATTCTTTTTAATTGTTCACCTACTTTCCTCTGTAGCCTTCCATTATGAGAGACATGTTGGGTGTATAGTTGGAGCATTGGCCAGCGTGTTGTGTAGTATGCTAAACTTACAACAACAAGAGTTGTAGTAATGAAAATTCCAAGGCATTTGTGATTTGTAACAATTTCATTTGATCATAGAAAATATTTAGCATTCCCTTATGTAAGCGACCATGTTAGTGTTGTCGCAACATAGAGGATTTGTAGTAGTGGAACAGAGGAGAGTCACAGTACTTGCTTGTCTTGGTTTGAGGAGTTGCAACACTTGTGTGTTGACTGGAAGAATTTGTTATGGGGTTGTAGTTGGTATTGTAGAACCACAGAGGAGTTACAACCACTAACTTTTGCTCCTATTTGACAATGTTAATATGAAAGATGACAATTTCACAACATGATGCATAAGAATAAAGTAAAAGTGGCAAAAAGGAAAATTTTCTACCTACACCAGAAATAGGGTGATAATGGATGAAAAATGCATAAGGAATAAATGGGAAGTTGAATAATAACATCAAAAAGGTTACAAGCATGTGTTTAAAATGTGCCAATTTGGATAGCCATCAATTATCAACATAAAGAAGGATCATGATTATACTAGCTAGAGTCAGGTTGACATAACATTCTTCCTCCACACAAACCCCTTACTTGATGATATATTTTCCAGAAAGGTAGGGGACAAGGCACAATCTTACTTAAATTATATATTATAATTAATTTCTTTTGGCTAACCCTTAGTGATCATAAACTTTGGATTGATGTTCTCACACAACCTTGTGCACAAACTCTCAACTTTGAAAGGAACTTTTAGTTCTTTTAATCTACTCCAAATGTCATTCAAAATATTTTCTAAAGTCGACAAAACAAGATAAGGGATTGGTTTGATTATTGCAATACTTTTCCACAATGAACATAACATGGTGGTTAAAAATTGAATGATATAATATGGTGGTTCAAAATTGAATGCTATCACCTAAACTTAATTTATCCTTTAGCTCTATATAGTTTCTCTTGTATCTTAAAGGTTAAATAAGGCCCTCACATTGAGATAAAGGATTAGAGTTGGAATCAATGCTCAAAATAATATCTTGATTAGTTGTTGTTCTAGAATTAAAGTCTCCTAGCAAGAAGATATTGCCTTCAGTTCTTATATTTTAAATATCATGTTCGAAAACATTGTAAGGACATTTTTTGTCTAGATTGATTTTCTTATAAAATATATAATTAATAGATATAGAATGCCATATTTATATATAGATTTTCTTAGAATTAGTATCTAAAATCTACATCCACATGTACTAATTAAGATATTTTTTATAGTGAATTTTAAAGTAAGGAAAATACTTCTTTCTAATGTAACTAATTATGCTCTTAATCCCTCTATGGTAGAATTTCTTGTTCAATATCAACCACAATATAAAAATTTTGTTTTAAGGAACTTATATTATTCATGCTCCCAAGTATCAACTAGTTATATAATACCAACTTTTCTTGAGATTCAACTTAACATAGGCATTTTTCTTCATGGAAGCCACAACAATTCCAAGAGACTATCGAAAATGTCCAGAATTCCTATTTATTTTATTGTTTTGATCTCTATCCCTAATAATAGTTTTGCCATTCCTAGTTGTTTACTATTTCCATTCCTTCCTAAATTTCTATACCTATTGAACTTCCTTCTTTAATTCATCTTGAACTTCTACAATGAGATATTTCCTTATAAATATTCATAACTCTTTTAAACATGGAGTTTTAGTGAGTATGTCATAATTATGGTCACTAGAGCTTACCTTAGCATAAATTAACTTGTCTTTATCTTCAAGTATTTTTCCCATGCTCTTTGCTGCTATAAGACAAGTTGTTTCAATTTCTAATTTATTTTGTATTTCTTCCTTCACTAGTTCTAGAATTTCCTCATGATTATTTTCTTTTAAATGAAAAGTTGAAAGGTTCAAGACTCTTTTCTTTCACTCATGATTTAACTTTGCAATATTTCTCATTTATTATTTGATGCATATGGTATCTAATTTACCTTCCAAACTATTTAGGGCCAAATTTTTATTTAGCTTTAGAGAGAGAGAGAGAGAGCGAGGGGGAGAGAGAGAGAATGAGAGCACGAGGGGGAGAGAGAATGAGAGCGCAAGAGGGAGAGAGAGAGGGGGGGAGAGAGATAACAAGAGCGCGAGGGGGAGAGGGAGAGATAACGAGAGTGCAAGGGGGAGAGAGAGAGAACGAGAGCGTGAGGGGGGAGAGAGAGAGTGGGGGGGGAGATGAGAGAGTGAGGCGAGAGAAGAGAGAGAGAGAGAGAGAGAGAGAGAGAGAGAGAGAGAGGAAACTATACCTACCTCAAAACCATCATACTAGTCATAACATGTTCATGGAAATCAATGGAAACTATTGGGTACCAGTGTCTCACAATGTCCCTACTCATAGCGCACTCTACAAGAATATTTTTGCATGTTCCAATTTCTTTCACTGTTGTTGCTAATTCTTGTAGTTGATTTCGGCCATTCAACCAAGCATTTCCAAGCTTCCTATACCAAGCACATATCTTCCATTAGATTAAAATAAATTCACATCATACCTCATCGGTAACTCGTCAATAAGGTACATTTGCAATCATGTTCGCTTCTTGTCACAAAAAGTCAAACTAGCATATTTGACCAAATCAACTTGTATGAAAATATCACATCAGGTTAGCTCAAAACATAACCATCAAAATCATAAATCACATGTAACCATCATAAAACAGAATCATAAATCACATGTAATCACCATAGACCATAGTCCTAAATCATATGCATAATAAAACGGATATAAAATGTTCATACTTATCCTTTCATCAGTCCTTAGCTTCTACCTTTGTCCTTATTCTGTACACACTCTAGATCGGTTTCCACACCCAACAATCACCTAATGTCCTCTCCTCAACCATGTGCAGGTACACATAGTGTGCATCACACACATACAATCACACATTGGAGACAGCACCATGCAATACATCCACCTACACTTGGCATACAACACATACACCTAAATCTGGTGTACAACACAACACAAATACGTATATAGAGTGCAACATAATGAATGCATATGTCACGACACCATGAATACAAAATTCACATACATAGTACCACATGCTTGCAACACAACATGTACGACATGCACTCAATCCCACAGTACACCAGTACCGCATGTACAAAGCACCACTTGCACAACGTGTACACAATTCCTCATGTACACTGTACCATTGTAAAACATGTACACAATACCGCATGCACAACAGGTACGTGATACCACATGTACACAATGCCACATGCATGACATGTACACAACACCACCTGCACACAGTGCCACTTGCACAATGTGTACATAGCACCACATGCACACAACATCACTTGTACAATCATGCACACAACACGATATGTACATAGCCCCACATGTACGACATGCACACAACACCCCCTGTACATAGCACTGCATATCCAACATGTACATAGCATCATCTGTACAGAACATTGCATATCCAACATGCGTAGAGCACCATATGCACACAACACTATATGTACCATTCTATACATAACATTGCATAAACAACATGTACACACACTATATATACACAACATCACATGTGCACACATCATAGATGAAACGTGTACAACATATACAAGATATGTACAAAAGTAGTACCACACATTCAAAACCGCATTGCCCTTACCAAGAAACCTTGCTTCCAGTGTCTTATCCATGCCTATCCTAGCATGTCGTAGACCACATTCCTTTCATTTTGCTGATGTAACCCTCAGTATAAACTATACAGAACATGGATAGATTATAATCACATAATATCAACTTATAACCATATGATACTGACCTTGTATATTTGTCATGACTAATCTTCTCAATTGATTACTCATAGCCAGGAACTTCTTCATGCCATTCACCTACATATGCAATCTTTCTACTACAAAAATGATTCTTGATCATCTGTCAGAAAACAATATGCATACATACATATATAGACATGTAAACATCAACATAAAACAATCATGATCCTGTCAAAAAATGACATACATATACATATAAACATCAGCATAATCATGATCACAACATAATTTCCAGATATCAAGGTCAAGGTTATGAGAACTTCCTTTATTCATGCAACACATGTGAAACATTAAGAATAGTCATTCAAAATAATAGCCAATGCATCTGACGCCTCAGATCCATTTACTTTACCTTCATGGTTACCTTTCTCATGACTTTACCACCACCATCCATTTACCACAATAGGCCCAACCAATCCAATCAACTATCATAGACTTACGTTTTGTTGTGCTTACTCATGCACAGAGATTCATCCGAGTCTTACATTACCTTTTGGGTACCACACGACTCTCCCCGAGCTCCATTAATTTCCTGTTTTCCCAACCAATTCCTAAGACTCTCAAAACAATAAAGGAAAGACCAAGAAGAAAACAAGAAGAAAACCATGGAAAACCAACAATAATACGAGACCACAAACAAAGTGGCATGATCATGCACTAGACATAACAAAATTGTAAATCAAGTGCAAGAAAATCACAAAAGATCAGAAGAACAAGACTAACAACATACACCATGACTCAATCCCCATGGTTCCCAGTGATTCCAAAGGAAATCTCAACCTCAACCTTCTTCAAAATTTTATGGCAGTCTCTTTTCCATGCAATCCCCTGCATCATACTGCCATAAACACATAACTATCAATGCATAAATAAACATAACAATACACTAGATACCTTATCTTGTTGTGAAAATCATGTTGCCTTGCAGCTGAACACATCCATTCCATCTCTCAAGGGACTCCAATCCCCTTGACAAATCCACCTCTAACTAGAGACTAGCTAATATACCTGTCAAATACATGTCCATGAATATAGCACATATCCACATAATTTCAGACAAAACAAGGTTAAAAAGACTTCTTGTGTGCAAAGCACTCATTTGTTTGGAAATAGGGTTTCCAAACATGGCCCAAGGAATTATTGCCCAATTCCTTTCTTTTAGCTTTTTACCTTGTTGCACGACGAGGCTTAGTTTTTTTGGTTTTTTTGTTAGTGTGGTTCATGAACACCCTGGTCAGTGAGTGGACGCTACGTCCACAGAAAAATCTAGGCTAATCGCCCCTCGGCCTACTGGAAAGTACTA
The DNA here is from genome assembly GCA_000404065.3 of Pinus taeda. Classification (NCBI taxonomy): domain Eukaryota; kingdom Viridiplantae; phylum Streptophyta; class Pinopsida; order Pinales; family Pinaceae; genus Pinus; species Pinus taeda. The sequence continues at coordinate 25,222 of APFE030178480.1, forward strand.
ACCCCTAGGGCTTCGAGAAGAATCAACCTTGTGACCTCCTAATGGTGACCCACGGTTTTTGACCAACTGAGCTAACCCTTGGTACTACGACAAGGCTTAGTTGTATAAACACATCAACTATTACCTTGTCATGCTAATACCAAGCATGTTTCTTGCAATTTCTCACACATGTCAACCACATGTTTCAAATATCAAGGCAATATTATCTATCAATTTGAAATAAACCTTTACCAAGACTAACAATCATGTCATAATCCATAGTCACCTCATAGTCATTCTACATAACGCTACCACTATCACCTACTACACTCAAGTACATATCAATTGTCTCAACACATATGTATAAGTATAACCATCCTAAAACAATATCATTTGAACACATACTCATATTATGCAATTCATCAAACATTCAACCAACTTGCAACCATACCATGTTAAATAAATCGACTACGCAACACAATCAAACATTCATGTACCAAATATACGACATAAGCAAACTCATACCTTAATGTATCTCAGGGGAGGCTATCTTGTCTGCACAATTAATATAGTTGCATGATAAAACTTCTCCACACATCATCTTAAACATAAATAAGACCATTTTATCCATAACAATAACTAACTAACGTGTTCACATCCTAACTCATAAACAATTATCATTAATGGATAACAATCAGATATGTACAATCGGTCTAGATTAGTACAACACCATATCACAAATATGACAAATCATACCTGAATATTGCAACCATAACAATCTACATAAGCCAAGCCCAGTTAACACAGTACATATAACATCAATATCTTCAATGCAATGAACATAACCATCACTCATATGGCCAATCCAAATTACAACATCAAGATCTCAATGAGATAACCCTATTCATCAAGTTAATAGCATATAACAACAATAAGATATATATCATTCTCATCAAAAACATATAACCTAATCATCAATTATCTAACATAAAACAATAATAACAATGCTTACAACCACATGTTACCATCATTCTTGACTATCTGACTCATGTGCATATGATTATGCTAATCAGCTATCATCTGTCATGTACATAACCATAGTCAAAACATAGGTACATAAACCTAATTTATATAACCCTAATGCATATAACAATCCTTAACCTACATACCTGCATGCCCAACATACAATACTTGTATGACGATCTACTCTTACCCCAAAGTCCAATGCTGCAACCTCATTATGATGATTTGCATCTCCTGCTCGATCTCAGCAAACATATTAGCATCATAACAACCAATAGCACCATGATGACCTAACTTGCATACAATGACCTCACCAAACATTTTTGACCTACTATTCATGCATAACTATAACCAAGACCATACATGCATAACAACTTCATATAGACATATAACACATGAGTCTAGTCATCAATGCATGACCATATCAACTATGCAAACCATGACCTCATGCATGACAACAACCATTACTCCATTGTAAACATTTCCACATGCAACCATCAACATGCATAAGCAATGCATAATCAACTACACATACGCGTGAATGCATGTAGTTGAGCACAAGCGATCAATACTTGTAACCAACCTACAAGATTGACCCATGTTATCAACCATACAAGAATGAAAACTAACATACAAGGATGTAATCAAGTGACATACAACAACATGTAAATGACATATAACAATATGTAACCATTCATATACTCATGATGATGTATTCCACAAAATCAACATCAAGCTCCACATGACAACCTTACTACAACCATGATCTACATTATCTAATGCAACAAGCACATGGAATGCAAGTGTAAGAGACACACATGCAACTGACGTGCATGCATGACCAACACACATCACCCATCTGCTTCGAGGGGTGAACCATGCTCTGATACCACCCTATAACACTCTCCTCCCATATCCACCTAAGTAACCATGCCAACCGGGGTAAACATGAGACGAGAGGTTATTATGATAAAATTTGACCTCCTATCTGACCTTAAGGAAGTGGAATCAATAGAACATCACACACAATCATCCAACATCAGCAACAGAACCCTTAGGAGACATGTGAGCCATTCATACAGCCTGTCGCTGGGTCCCACTATTGTTCTGGATCTCTTAGGCCATAATCTCTCTCATTCTATGGGCAACGGAGTGACTAACAACCTAAAGTTGCTCCCACAGGATTGCCTGATGGTGACCAGAGACTAAAATTTCCAGTTATGTGCCAGCGACCCTAGGATTTAAGCCACTTTTTCAGGCCTAGAGCCCAGGCCACTGCCCATAATGGAGTGATAGCTTGAAATCAGTAAAAATACAGGGAAACAATGGCTCAAACAGAATAAGTTGAATAAGACCTTTATCAGACCCCTACTAGCCATGCCAGACATTTCATCAAACATATCATCAACATGTAACCTACATGTGTAAACAACATAATTAAGTGTAGGGATCTCATACTTATCTGAGAATCTCTATGAACCATTGTTCCCTCATGTCATTTGCTGCATTATCATCTATCAGGCCATAGACACACTATCCATTCATTTACAAGTAAAAACATGTTGAAAGCCATACATAGTTGTTGTCATAAAATAGGCATATAACTAGCATAATAAGAACATAATTACCATAAAAATGTCAACCATCAAAATCCACATATACATCAATACATTTGAAGATGGAAATCAAGGGAATGAGTTTCTCATTAATGAATGCACTAAACCTGGAAACTATAGATGGAACTACTAGGTTTCACCCGACCATAGAATGGTTGAGCCAAATCTCTCTTTAGCCATTCACCCTCTTGCCATATTCCAAGCATGGATGTGGGACTAAACCCAAAATAGCCAACCAAGGAATATTGTTGGGTCTAAAATGCAAATGCAAATTAGAGTTTCATTTACTATCAACGCGAGTAAGTAAACTTCGAGGATCATCCAATATATATGAACTTAGAGATAAACTAAGCTAGGTGAAGGAATGCCAAATATCCCTTATAGGAGATCTTTCATTGGCATCTACAACACCTATTTAGTCATTTAATCAAAATGAAATCTAAAGACATTGTGACAAGTGTAAGAAATATTAAAGCTCCCTTACAGGAGATTTCTCACTAATATTTCTAATCATCTTAATAAAAAAACTATTTAAACTAATGAAATTAAACATTAAATAACAAATCAGATTCATTGAAAGAAACATTAATACTTTCTTATGAAAGGTCATTCGTTAATATTTCAAACATATCAACCTAATGAAATCTACAAACAAACATAAAATGAAAGCTTAGCAAAACAAAAGTGTACTTGCTAGACAATGGGGGACCTTCCAAGGATTCGCAAGCACATCAAAAGAGAAGTCTTATGTAGAGTATCAAATAAGCTCCATTTTATTTATCTTCAATTGAAATTTGCAATTACAAGTTCTACATCCCAAGAGGTTCTAAAATCTCCATTACAATGATTCCAAATTCTAACTTCTCATTACAAACTTATAAGATCCTAAGGTACTAAATTCTAACTTCTCAATTCTAAATTCTAAATTCCAAAGTTACAAATGAAGGAGATAACACTCCTTTTTATACAAAAGTTATGATAACAAACTCATAAATTTGGATCAATTATTCCCTCTTCAAGTCCACATATCTCTTAACCAATGGTGACACATAACCCTATCCTCCATGATCTTCTCCATGAGGTCCACGATCTTATCCATGAGGTCCATGATCTCCTCAAATTCTAATTTGAACATAGAGTGCCTCATAAGGGTGCCTTAGAAGCTTCCTTTGTACCTACACATGTGAACAAACTCATTCTATTTGTTAGGTATAAGTATATGGATATTATTTTCTAAAGTTTAACCACAAATTCTCTTAAAAATACTAAGCACTAATAATGTTTTGGAAAACACAATGATAACCCATTTAATGATGAAAGTGAAGCTTATGTGATGACATGGTGGTGGAATAGAGATGACAAAATGTATGAATGGAGAGAAAGTGGATGTTGAATGGAGTGAAAGTGGATGTAGTTTAAGGATAATTCTTAGGCCCAACACATACCGAGGCTAAACCACCTCACCCTCATCAACAAAAACTAGGCTTTAATGTAATCCATCTTGGATCACTAGGCCAACAAAATGAACACATCATAATATGCTTTAGCATAATCTCCACCTGATCACTATGTCAAACAAGCATGGATGCCACTAGATTTCTCTACCTACACCATGATGAATTTTCCTGTCTCTTAGTCTCATAGGCTTTACCGCAATCCAAACTCGGGTCACTAGGCCCTAAATTGAGACCCACTCTCCAATATTTACTGCATATCCCAAACCCAGGATTACTAGGCCCAATAGAGACCAAACCACCTCTTGCCTTTACCATATATCCTGTCATTAACCGGAAAGGATTCCTATGCCCACTGAGGCAACACAATCCTAGCTTCACCGCAACCCACAGTTTGGATCAGGGATCACTATGCCAGTGGCTTTACCATGATCCACAGTCTGGTTCAGGGACCACTAGGGCATGTGATATATCATTTAGAGATCCACCCCACTCAGCTTCAAATCCATCCAGCAATCTGGCTCAACCAAAACATGAGAACCCCATCACACCATGGGTATCTGGAAATGGAAAGGCTAGGCTAAAAACACTGTCACACTTGGAAAAACCCATGCCATGATAGAAAATAACCACATGCAATACCATGCATGCCAAATCTAGCAGGGAAACTACACATGCAAGTTGATACCTTCAATGAAGCCTACTATAGTTACTTGATACTACCATTCCTTGCTTGAACTTTTATTCCTCTCACATTATTTTCCTTTCTTGCTCTAATGCCAAAATGCTCCAACAAAACTCTAAGTGTCCAAGAGTATGAGAGAGAGAGAGAGAGAATAATGAGAGAGTTCCAAAACTCGACTGAAAAAAGGTTACACTGACCAAGCTTGCCAACTAATCCTTAGAAGCCTTTTTATCATTAAAGCCTCTATTTTCTTCATTTTCCTCCTCACGTGCAACCTGTGACCTTTCACCTTCCTTTTCTCCTAATTTCCATTATTTCGATAAATAAATTTGCAAAAAATGCCATTTACCTTTCCAAAGCCTTAGCCATTTCCTTTTCTAATTTCCTTAGCCATAAATAACCAAATGAACACCCCCTAGGATGTCTTGCCCAACATTCATCTTGGAATAAGTGTCCCATCAACCGTTGTATTTATATATTTTTACATGAGTTTTTTAACCAGGTGTGTTACATAGAAAATGAGGAAATTAAGAAATAAATCCAAGAGCTACTCTGAAAAGGGCACATCTGACCAAGTTCCTCACCCTATGGAAGCCCAATTGTGCTCACGTAGAAGAAATATGGAACCTAGCGACTCTACATTAATTATTAGGCCTTAAACAAGATCACAGTCAGGAACCGATACCTAATTCCCCATATTGATGACCTTCTTCACCAACTCAAGGGCCTAATTATTGAAGCAAGATTGATTTTAAGTTCGGCTACCACCAAGTCCCAATAGAACCAACTTATTTGTGGAAGACTACTTTCAAGTCCAAGTAGGCTCTTTTTGAATGATTGGTCATGCCATTTGGTTTGATGAATGCTCCAACAACTTTCATGAGGTTGATAGATGATATATTGAGGCCTTTCACCAACTGTTTTGTGGTTTTATAGGTAGATGATATCCTCATCTTCAACAAGAGTTGGGTAAAACACTTGTGGCATATTCAATAGGTCTTTCACACGTAGTAGAAGCACAAGCTATGTGTTAACTTAAAAAAATGATCCTTCGACATGGACAAGGGCCAATACCTATGCTACATTATTGATGAGCAAGGTGTGCGTGTGGATCCAACCAAGATGTAAGTCATTCTGGATTGCCCAATCCCAATGAATCTAATAGAGCTTCACAGTTGCTTAGGCCTTGCTAACTTTTACCAAATATTTGTGTTGGGATTCTTTTATATCAGTTGGACCTTAATTCAAGTGACCAAGAGTGGAGCAAAAGAAAAGGTTTTTTTGTTTGAGCCACAACAAAAGGAATTAGATGAACTAAAATACCACCTTTTCTTTACCCCAGTCCTCAACCTACCAGACATGAAAAACCCATTTAATATGAATATAAATTCCTTTGACTATGCTATGGGTGGAATTCTTAATCAACAGGGATATTCAATGGCCTATTATAGTGAAAAACTCTTTGATACTATTTGCAGATATCCTACTAGTAATGGAAACATTATATTTTAGGGAAGGAGGAAATCATACACATTAATCACAAGCCTTTACAATTTATGCGTACATAAGGGCAGTTTCAGTATGATCCCCATTAGAAATGGTCCACATACCTACAATATTTCCATTTTAACATAAAGTACAAGAAGGGTAGCACCAATCATGTCGCAGACTACCTCAGTTAACCCCCGTTTGTGGAACGAACCCTTTGGATGGCCACGTTTATACAAAAACGACTCATAATTCATTGCCACATATTAGATGCTAATGGTAGGCAAGCATGTTCTGGGATTCTACCTCCACGATGCACTATTTTGCTACCTGGGACACTTTTATGTTTCTTTAAGTGAGTGTGCCAAGATGATCGAGGATGCACATTAAATTTGAGTAGTAGGACACTTTTGTGTAGAGAATATCATAGTGGAAATGTTACATAAGTATTTTTATTGGTATAAAATTTGATAAGATGTTGGAAAATTGATTAGGTCCTACATCGTCTATGTCATTGCCAAACCATCCATTAAGAAGCAACACATGTACTCCCCTCTGCCTACTCCTAACTAGCCTTGGGAATCCATATTGATGGATTATATGTCTCTCCTTCCTTCTAATAAGCATGGTAAATATTATGTGTTTATGGGAATTAATATGTTTTTTTAAGATGACCATTATAGCTGTCTGCAAGAAAAGTATCATAATAGAATCCACTACCAAAATATTCTTCAAATGAGTGTGGGTACATGTTTGGATACTATAGATAATCATATCAGTAGGGATAACAAGTTCCTAAGCATATTTTGGTCGAGCCTTTGGTCATTGTTTGACACCAAGCTCATCAACTGCCTTCCACCCTAGACTAATGGCCAAATAGAGGTCACTAATTAGATGACCGTGCACATTTTGTTCATGTATAACTCCAAGAATCCAAGAACATGGGGTGGGAGTCTCCCCTATTTCCAACATAACTATAACAAATATCTCCATAGCTCAATTGGCCACAACTCCTTTCAAGTGGGCTCAAGATTTCAATCCTTGGGCCCCAATGATGTCATACTACCCCTTGCAACTACACAAGAAGCATATACACATGTTTAATTTAGCGTTGACAAAACTAGTAAGTTTATTGAGCGAATTCATCACATTTGCTAACATTTCCATGATATCTTGTAAAAGGCCAATACTGAGTAGAAACAATGTCATGATCAACATTGGGTTCCACAAAAGTTTCAATAGGGAGACTAGGTTTGGTTGCAATTGTAGAAGGAATTAATTGTAGGGACCCATCAAGAGCTTTAGCCACTTCACTATGAACCTTACACCATCACCAAGGCTATGGGTGAAAATTATTTTGAGCTAAGTATCCCCCCTTAATTGGCCAACACCCAATGTTCAATGTGGACCACCTTCAACTATACTTTCCACCATTGTTACACACATCAGATTCATAGAGTAGATGAAATCAACAAAGATCAACCTATATTGAATTGAACATGCTACATTAATGTGATCATGGACACACATATTAAGAGCACTTGCTAACAAAGGATCCAACTATATCGAGTTGTCAAAGAGTATGAGCTCTGAACCAAGGCAAGTGGCTAATTAGGAGCCAAATTTAGTAGAAGCTTCCCCAACTAATGGAGGCACTCAATGTAATAGGACCATTTCTTCCTAAGGGGGGAAGAATGATCTCGGTGGATATCGATGAACAACCACTTATTCCATTGACTCATAGAGAATTTTTTTATTTTGGTATTTTTCTATAGTGTTTTAAGTCTCAAGATTTGGAGTCATTTTGAGGCCCTAAATGGTATTTTTTAGGTAAACAGACACTTGTTAGTCATAGAATCTTGAGCATAATCGATAAATGTACTTCTTGGTTAGATACATTTCCAATTTGCTACCGATCATACCAAACAAAATATTGTATGCCATAGTAATGACCTTGAGAGGTTGACATTCCAACTTACCCCATCGTGGCCCATGTCTTTTGGCACTTCATCTCCTAGGGTTAGGTTTTTGGATGTTTAGAATTTCTTATTGCTTCTTTATGATAAAAATGCCTCTGAGCCACATTGTAAGACAATTTGATAAAGGAGAATGTCCATCACGTCTCTTCTAACAGATAAGTTACCACCATTCAAGCTAGTTTGTTTTCATTATGTCTTTATACAATTTCTCCATTTTCTATTTATTAATAGAAATCAAGTTTCACTGTATCTCTGTGTTATGATTATAAATCTGTATATCATTTCATTCCCTTCATAAATTCATATTCATATATATATATATATAGCGAGAGAGAGAGAGGGAGAGAGAGAGTAGTCTCTACCATAATTTATATCTAGAGTCATCCTATAATAGTCAAACAATCTAGCCTTCTAATAAAAGATATGCCATAAGTAGCCTCAAGCATTCACAATCAAAGTAACAAGGTATCAAATGATCTGGGTAGTGAAAGGTGTGAGATCCCTATGATGTTTCTTAAATCTTGTATAAGGTTTCTAGCTAGTGAAAGGTGTGAGATCCCTTCAATATTTCTTAAAACTTGTATAAAGGTTCTTAATGAGCTCCACATAATATCAATTCCAATACTTATGTTTCCTAGTTCTAGCCTTGGGTTTGTTCTATCATCATCCAATTATGCTTAGTTTATGTTACCTTCAAGTGAAAATCCATGTGATCTCAATATGTTGCATTTAAAGAAGATTTTTTTTTGTTGTTGTTGTATTTATAATATAAAAAAGTTATGAAATACAAAAACAAGGTTTAGAAACTAACCTATAACCAATGAAACATAATGTTAGCACTCCTAAAATTCCTAAGCTCTCTCCTCAAATTGCTCGATGAAAGGGGAAAATATGTTGCATGGTTTGTTGGATAACAATATAAGGTTAGGGGTTGAGTGAAAATTCTTAAGACTGTGTATGCCTTCCTAAAAACATTAACTTGACATAGAGTTGGTATATTGCATAGTGGTTTGAAGAATGCTAATGTTATAAGCTCAAAAGTGCATACATGTTTTAAAAATACATATGTGCTTCTAAGAATGTGAGTACATTCATGAGTATGCATTTTCTTGCACATCTTATTGTCGCTTTTTGTACTATTAACTTCATGCAAATGCTTATAAATAACTTGTTCAAATCAACATGTTTAAAAAAGTAACATAAATTTAAAATGGATAAAAATTTACAATATCATTACAATTACAAATATAACATCTCCCAATTAAAAACCATATAATTGAATAGAGCATAATATTACCTAAAAAATAAATCTAACCAGCATAACCATAATAATATTGCAATAATAAACCATCTCAATGTTTCTATAAGGTTATATTTTTTGTAAGTAGAAAAAATAAAAAAATAATTGTTAAATTTTTTAATATATAAAAAAAGTTTTTGACCCAAAAAATATAAAAATCAATTAAATAACTAAAAAAGTATATATCAAACAATAAATTTTGCAAAGTAACAAGTGAAGACCTAAAAATCAAAGTAGAAAGGATAAAGTCAAATGAAAAATGCTTTCCCAAAAATGCTTTCCCAATGAAAGAAACGTTTGGAGCAGGTCGATGTATAGTTTTACAAATAA
>APFE030178480.1:35324-58165 GCA_000404065.3 Pinus taeda
AAAAAATGTCATAATTACTTTGAAAATAAATCTCAAGTTTTGACTTTATATTTTTTTTTGTTAATAATGCAATTAAAATATATAATTATGTCTATTTTGGAATAAGATTTTATAATTTTAATTTAATTATTAATAATTATTAGGTGGATGGTAGAAATTTAACCTCTATAGAATATTCTAAAATATTTTTTGTTGATGATGATGATGATGATGGTGGTTACGTCCACTGGGACCAAACTTTGGTCTATTGGACCTAAAGAAACAAATTATTTAGTTTGATTTAAGATTTTATTACTATGCTCAAAGAGCTTGGAGAGAAGCCTTCGGAGCTCACTATAATTTTGACATCGTAAAAGGCTAGGAAGGTCAGTATTGCGACAAAGATTATGAAACTGAGGGTAACATACCTTGGTAACCTCACATGAAAATCCAGGGAGCTAGAATTTATTTTACACAAATTACCCACAAGTAATTATCCAAATCACTATTCCACATTCGTCATTAACATTAAATAGAATGTTCATTAGTACATAAAGTAACTTTCAATAGAAGAGAGTAAGTTGCATAACCATTAACAACCACTGTTACCCAGATGCGGGTGCATTAACGCACTATTTATGATGGCTCTGCATCATGGCGGCAGTTGGTACAGCAGGTAGCATGACAACACACCTACCCATGTCCTCCCGTGGATGGAAATCGTTTATGTTAAGTCCCAGCAGATCATTTCTTATGCGGAATTGAATGCGCAGTGGGTTCGAGACATTTCACCTAATATTCCTTTAATGGTTGCCTTGGCTCTCTCTGTTAATATCTACCCCTGGCCTCCCCCCATGCGACTAACTCCGGTTTTGCATCCTTGCAATGCGACAAAGGTGGCGCTGAATGTCTGGTTCTTCAAGCGTTATAGGGACCCTCACACAGGCATCTGCTTTGCTTCGTCCTGCTCTTCATCGCCTCCCAGCTGCTTTGTTACTTTGCCCATGGTGCGTCGTCGTGGTAGCTGTCACCGAGGTGGCGGTCGTGGAGGCCATGGGCACTCTCAGCCTGCTCCTCCGCCTGTCATTCCTTTGGCTTCGGCTTCCCCTACCTCAGAAACTAGCAGGCCACTCTTGCACAACTCTTTTCAAACTACTCATTTCACGTTTCACAGTCGCCTCAATCAACCTGTTCTCTTCGCCAGCATTACGGTAATCTTCTCGGAGGAAGAATCTCGGCCCACTGTTGCTGTGAACACCTCTTCAACACAGTCTCAGGGAAGAAGCACACAGCAGGGGGAGGATGTTGGCTTTAGGTTCAACTGTGGCGATTTGCAGGCTGGAGGAAATTCCAGCGACATCTCCAAGCTTCCAAATGGCAATCAATAGGATGTCCCGACCTCTACTCACCCGGTGGGTGGTTCTGATAGCATTCGACAGTTGGAAGCTCCTCCAGACGACAACGACTCAACTCTTAAGGATAATGTGGACGACACGTGGATGGGCTATCCTTGCCCCATGGAGGAGGGAATTCCGGAACACGATGCTGCTATTTGAAGACTCCTCGTCTATGTCTACTTCCTTGCTCCTCTCTCTACTCTTCAGTCTATTTTGTTATGCCTATATGGCTTCTGTCAACATCTTTCTGCATCAGGCATGTAGTTCGGTTTAGTTTCAAGTTTTTGGCTCTGTAATTTTGCTCATGAATAGCTGGGCAGTTCAGATAGTATGGTCATAGCTTATCATCTGTCCTTTTCTGAGGTCTATCACTTTGGCCTGTTCTCTCTATATAGCCTTGGGATTTTGTATCTGGTTAATCCCAATCTTGGGATAGTTTGTTTGTCTTACTGGACAGTCTTGGACCTCCTCTGAGGTCTCGATCGCATTGTAACTGTATTTTTACTTTTATTAATAGAATTAGTCTTTACTTAGAAAAATAAAAACCATTAACAACCACAATTGTAATACTGTTGTGGTATATTAACATAAATTGTCTTATGAACTTGTTGATGCCTCAAAAATTGTTGCATCAACATCGGGCAAAACCACCCAGTCCAGGCCTTAAAGGCAGCTCCTTTTCTGTTTGGTGTGGTGGCTTCGACTGGATATAATGGGACTAGTTTCCCAATGATTTATGAATGGGATGGATAAATATCTAATTTACTTATATCTAATGGCAAATGATGAAATACTTATTCTAAAATTCAATACTAATCTATCCCAGGAAATTTCTGTTTTAGTGCAACTCTTTATGGTTCTCATTGAAAAATAAACATGTAGATGACTTTACTTTTAAACAAGAATATTCATTCATATGATAATTACTTTGTTCAAATAGTTGAACAAAGTAATAATTAAAACATTATTGCACTAATTTTATATATCATTGACGCATATATAGATGAAAGATAACAATTCTTGAACATTCAATAGTGATAAGTAAAAGAGATTGTTGTAAGAACTTTATGCATATATCAACAATAGCAAAAATGAATAAATGCTAGTTCACATAAAAGAATGAAGCAAAACATAGATAATAGTACCATATGTGTTTGAATCCTCCCAACATGAATTTGCATTTGGATCTCGCTCTCTAACTTAGAAATACTTTTATAGGAAGCAATAGTGCATATTAGACAAAAGTACTCTTCATTAAAAGCTCGGAATGCAAGTCTAGTTTCATAAAAAAATATCTATTGGAAGCACAATAGTGTAACTTCCAATCTAAGTCTTCATATAAAAATTTCAGGACCCTTTCTAAAAACATGAAAGGGTCTATAAATATTATCTAAACTAACTAACTATGAAACAAAAATGTTGTGAACTGGTGTAACCAAATCACAAATACAAGAAAATCTCCCCAAAATAGATATGCTTGCCCTGGGTAAGGATGGTTCAATGTTTCAGCTGACTATCTTTTGGCTTGAGTTGACATATGGCGAGCATTGACTGCAGCACTGGGGGATGACTCATATGTAAATGCAGCTGGGCAGTGTAGGTGGCAACAATAATTTTAGGAATCATGTAATCGATTGCATCAAACAGGCATTTGATTGTTGTCCTTTGACTATATGGTTTCACAAGGAAGAACCAAAAGGTTTCCCATGTCAATGTTTGGATGCCTGTAATTAATCTCTGCCTCTTTTCCAGCATCTGCTTCCATGTCTGCTCTAATACTTTGACTGATGGTAATTTTCCTGGGGTACATTCTGAAATTAAATTTGACAAATAAAGAGTATTATTAATTACTTCCACTAAATTACCAGTTGTCGAACTACATCTCGATGTTGCCCTTTCTGCCTTCATCAATTGAGTTTGCCACTCAAGGAACAAAATTTCCTTGTGTGATTCCAGAATTTGAGGCAGATTTGAGGCTTGCCCTTCCTTTGTTTCTTTCCAGGAAAGAAACTGTGTTGGTGTCTCATCTGCCTACTCCAACTTTTGCCTGTCATCAACCGACTTATTAATCATGAATGAGGAAATCTCACAGAAGGGAGGAACAAGAGAAATATTATTACATAGCAAGTTCAATTGAGTAGATAATGCTTTGGTTATTTGGAGCGCCTCTGATTTGAATTCCTCTATATTAGGAAATTCCTTGAACCTTTCTATTTGTAATGACAACTGAGCAATCTGTTCATCTTTCGATTTGCTCAACTGTTCATTCATTGTCTTTAGCTTGTTCAATGCTTGAGACAACTCTTTTTTCTTTTGAACTGCATGTTGGTCTATCCTCTATTTCTCTTTAAGAAATTTCTCATTTAATTGCTCGTTTGATTGCTTTTTTTATGCTAACTGTTGTTCTAACTGCTCTATCCTCTGTTGTTTTTCCTTTACCTTTATCTCTAGTGAGATGATTGCTTGACTCTTTTCTTTAAGCAAATCGGTGACTTCCGGTTCCTTATCCATAGTAGCTGCTGTATATGCCTCGGCATACTGAGAGAGCTTAGTAAGATCTTTAGAAGGGTTGACTTCCTCTCTCCATACCACATTAGTTATCTCCATCTGTGAGGTAAAAGAGAAGATTGATCAAGTTTTCTCTTTTTTCTCTGTCTCTTTATTACAGCCGTATCCTTAGGGCTGTAGAAGACATCTAAGGGTGGTATTTTTTCTACTCGCAGAACAATCTCATCGGAAGGGTTTTCTGGAGTTATTTCAACATATGTCTGAGTCATGGGTGGGCTACTAGTTTCTTCAGATGGAACTGTATTATTCGTTGTCTTTTGTCTAGTTGTTGCTTCAGGAGTACTAAATCCCCGCAAGATCTCAGTATTGCTGATAATTGAGTCAAACTATTGCCATTCTTTGAGTAGTTTTGGATTAATATGAACGTCTGAATCAATAAGTTCATCGCCCTTTTCTTGTTCTTGCTCTTGCTCTGGTTTTTTTTCTTTCTCATGAATTTGTTCTACTACAGGAGCTTTATCAATAGCATGTTGTTTGATTTCACTTGATTGGACTGTCGGGGTTGTGGCTAATAGGTCTAGAGGCAAAGTTTGCAACCTCTGGTCTCTAAGCATATTAAACGTTTCCAGTCCTTCATCTTGATACCTCATCCTGGCCAATGTTTTAACTTGAAATAATGATTCAGCTGAGGAAAATATATCATCGAATTCATTGACTTTATGATCAAACTTACCAAGTTTGGCTTGAGACATGAAATTATAAGAAAGTTGTTTTGGATCATATGGCCTGTTAGGATTGGTGGCCAGATTCAACATTAGTATCTTTTCTGTCTCCTTCTCTACATGCTTGTAGTCATGTAGAGTGAAAATGCCACACTGTAAAGGGAATTTTGGCCAAATATGCTTCTTTGAATCCTTAAGGGTTCTAGATGTCCCTTCTACTGTTATTTGGTAGGCCAACTCCCAAGCTAACAATTTATCAGGCACATACAAGAGAAGAACATGGGGTTTAGTAAGGCTACCAAAAATCCTTATGTAAGTAAATTTCTCCTCCTCGAACCAAATGCCTACTACTGTTAAATCAACTTCTGCTTCGAAGAATATCCTTGGAGTAGGTTTATTAAAAATAGAATAATATACAGGGAGAATAAAACCATTGCAAATTTTATACAAATGATTTTTGTAATTTTCCTTCCATAATTGTTGGTGGTAAATGTGGATTGGATTTGGGTCTTGAGGAGTCAATTTCCACCCAAGTATTGGATATTCCGAATTAAAGCAAATAGTATCCATAATATAAGAACTATAATAGAACAGGGGAATAATCCAAGAAGTTTTATGCACATTTGTTCTCTACTCTAAAATTGTTGTAACTAGTTTATCGGAAGAGATATTAGCCCAATCAATTACATAACAATTGATTTATGCTTCCATTAGGGGAACCATTTCTATGGTGAATCTGGCCGAATCATATATTCCCCACATCCTACACATCATAGCCCCGGCATAACAATAAGGGGAAGCCAAAGAGTCAACAGAGTACTTACCCAATGACTTGTGCTTCTGCTTTTCAGGAAAATGTCTCCATTACTTTATCAGGGCTGACTCGGAATCATTCTCCTTTGCAAACGCCTCCAAGAACGCCTTGTTGTATCGCTTCTCAGGTAGAGGTAAGTGGTACATTTTCATGAGATTCTAAGGCTGAAATGAGCCAAATATCCTCCCATTGACTGTGCAAAAGGTTTTGCCCAAGACTAGAATTTTCTCCACCACCCATCTCACTACGTCCATATATGGTAGGATTTTAGCTCGCACTGCTATTCTGTGTAGATAGGAACAAGCCAATTCTTTAAGAGTCCCTTTTGGTTTGTTAGTAGAATCGGTTGTGGCTTCCTCTAGTAATTCCTCACGGTCCTTAGCTTCTATCAGATTGTAAATGCTCTCCCAGCTCGTGTTTCCTAGACAAAGAAACTTCGTATATGAGATTAATCCTTTCTTGCTTGGTCTAGGATCTTTGATTGGATGAGTTGTTGCTGTAGGGGCTGTTGCTGCAGACTTCTTTGATTTCTTACCCATTTTCTCTGGTTTTCTGGTTTCAGAAGAATTCTACGCAAATAGTTGCAAATAGTGATACAGAGAAAATGCTGCTGCAAGCCAATATGATAATGCATAGGATTACGTTGATTGGCATAAAATACAATATAGTTAAGGATTGCCATGGATGAAATCCTTTGAAATATCCATCCTTAACTGCAAGATTGAATGGCCGTTTAAACTGTCAATCGTGGTAAATATCATCATAAATGTCCATCACGTCGCTCAAATGCCAAATGATTGTTTCAAGCATGCCTTAGATTTTAATGATCGACGATCAGCGATCAATCTCTGATCGGTGATCGGGAGTGTCAAAGGGAAGGCGTCTAAGACTTGCTTTAAATATTTCCAATCACCGAAAGGTGATACAATATAATGCATGCAAACTTCCTTTAATATATTTTCTTTTCGAGATGTGCGCCTAATTAATAGATCACAGTCAGGAGTTGGCATGGGCTTTATCCTTGTATCATGTGACTCCTACCGAGTGCTGATCACCGATTTCCGATTAGCTTTATTGCATCAGAGGAATTGATTAGGCCTCTTAAAATGTTCCTTTATTATTGATATGACCGAGTCACCGATTGCGGATTACGATTAGCGTTATCGCATCGGAGGAATTGAGGGGCTTTGCTATTGTGCGTCGGCATTTGTTTTCCCCAATTTACTGATTGCAATTGCCTTTTCGAATCAGAGAATTGGGCAAGGTTGTTGTTTGTGTGTTTCCTTTAATATTGCGATATGCGATCTCTGATTGCTTTATCGCAATATTGAATGATTTTTTAATATTATAAAAGAAGCATTTTATTTTTTATTTAAATGGTTGTATAAAATGATTTAGTTACATCGGGGGTTTTAACAAGGATTTTTCTTATGATGAGGTACATACCATTTTATTCACACATCTAACTAAGTTTATTTCTTAAAGGGACCCATTTCATATTAAAAGTTTTATACAAAATCTTAATATGAAATGGGGGGTTATTGTACAACACAAGAATTGGTGATTCACTGGGAGAAACAGTTATCTCTGAGAAAATAATATAATACCTTGACTTCTTAATCTGAAAACCTTAATAGATAGAAAAAATCTAATATAAGTAGGTAATTATAAATTCTGAATGTAATGAAATCTATTTTTTCTATTTTCTTTCTCATCTCAAAATTAAATACATCTGTAAGTTTTAAGTAAACCTTACTTGGTTGATAATGATAAAACAAAAGACTTCTCTCGCCTTGCTTGTATAATGACTCCTTTATCATAGGTAGAGTCACTGTTGCCAGTGAAAGTCCATAGTCTGAGCAGGGTTACCTTTTAACCATTTAATCATTCATTGTCCCATCCATTTCAGAGTACAATTTAAAATAATGAATCAAAAAGATATGTTTCCACATTTTTTGTATTTCATTTTATTTTTTCTTTATTTTGTAAGATAAAAAGCCATTGTCCTAGTTTGGTGGTTAGCTGTGGACAATGCCATTCACTGGTTATAATTTAACTGAACAAGCTTGCTCGTGATGAGACCCCTTGCTTTATAATTATAAGTCATTACCCTATTTTGGTATTCAGTCTTGGTAATGTCAGTTGAACTAGTCCCCTATGAACATGGTAAGCAGGCTTATAATAAGACCTCTTATCTTTTATATCAAATATATTTTAGAATTACACTTTGAAAAATCATAAACTTTGATGGATGGGGTGAATAATTTTATCCTTAAGAGAACATGGATGACAATTTTGAGAGTTGAAGATGCTAGGTTTGAATCAGTATTTGCTTTGTATTGATAACCGTTTTTAGGCTTCTAAAACTTTTATAATGATTTACAATATTTTTAAGTTTTGAGAAGATTTTACAAAAATGAAAATGATTTTCAGAATTCAATCATACCTAATTCCTAAAATTTTCCTTTTTCTTTAGGGCTTTTCATCTATCAAAAGTAAATATTAAGACTATTTTCTTTTGAGTGACCTTTTCAATATATTAAAAACCAATAGCAGGCTATGTACAAGTTTTATTTCTTATGACAAGAATAACTACAGAAATATAACTGGAAATTGAATATTTGCAAAGTGAGAAGGGTTTACCTCCTCAACTTAAGAGTTTTTTGAAAATAAGGCCATTAACAAGAAGATAATCTCTCTTTCTTGATAGATCTTTTAATATGAATGTAGATTTCCCTATATTCTCACTGATTTGGAATGGTCCAAGCCACATTTTCTTAAACTTAGTGTGCTTTCCTTTATCTTCATGGGCTATGTCCCACTTCAAAACTAGATCACCAACTTGTAAATGTCTTGAGCCCGTTGAAGTTGTATCAAAAGAAGATTTGATAATTTGTTGATGCTTTGCTTGTGTAATTCGGGCTTTCTACCTTTCTTCCTCTAGTTTCAGAATCTGATCATGTCTTAATTGAATAGAAGATAAGGGATTTTCTTCAATAAACTGCACTAAAGCTAGTGAAGGAAGTATTAAATTTGATGGTATGACAGCCTCTTTTCCATACACTATATTAAATGGAGAAGTGCCTATTCAGGCCTTCTGTGTTATGCGGTCTTCCCATAATGCAAATATCTAATACTTATGCCAGTTTTAATGATTCTGTTCAATAGTTCCCTTAATGATTTTGATAAGATTCTTATTGGTAGATTCTGCTAAACCATCACACTAAGGGTAGTAGTTTGCATAATATTTCAATTTGAATCCTCTCTTGATAGCAAATTCAAATATAGAATTACTAGAGAAATAAGATGCATTATCAAAAATAAGAGCGTTTGAGACACCAAACCTGGTAATGATGAACTGATCTATGAACTCAATGATTGCCTCAAAGTTTGATGTCTTCAAAGGGATTGATTCCACCCACTTAGTAAAGTAATTGGTGGCTGTAAGGATATACTTTTGTTTATTGGATGAATGTGGAGTAATTTCTCCAATGATATCCAATCCCCATTGTTCAAAGGGTTGTTCAATGTTGACTGGTTGCAAGGGAAAAGATGACTTCTTTTGTCTTCCACTAGTAGTTTGACATGTCTGACATCTCCTTACATATTCATGAGTATCTCTGAATAAAGTGGGCCAATAATAACCAACATGAATGATTTTGTGGGTGGTTGTATCAGCTCCAAAATTTCCTCTTGCCGGACCATGATGTAGTTCCTGCAAGATCTTTTGTGCTTCAAGTTTTTCTAAGTATCTTAACGAAATTGAATCATAATTCCATCTAAACAACACGTCATCAATAATCATGAAATTCTTTGCCTTTAGTCTTATGGAAAGCTTGTTTTTATAGGAAATATTAGAAGTAGCATACCCATTTTTTAAGTAGAATATCAAATATGCATACTGGGATTCAGGATTGTTTGTACTTATCCCATTGATCTCTTTAATACTGTTTGTACCTTCATGTTCTTGAAGATTAGAAGCTCCTACTAACAAACTGAAAAAACCTTGGCCTTTGACAATCTTTGCTGGTTTTATGTCCAAATAATATTCTTGTAATGTTGTGACCCAATTTGCCTTTTTTTCTCCCAATTCCTTTTGAATTAGTAATTGTCTTACTGCTAAAAAAGGGACTATAAGTTTTGTATGAGCCTTTAAGAGAAAGGGCCTGAAATGTTTAATGGATTTATATACAACAAAGGCTTGTTTTTCAACTTCAGAGTAATTGAGTTCAACACCTTGAAGGTTTGAACTATAAAATTAAATTGGTGCTTCCAAGTTTTGATTATTGATTTGTGTCAGCACTACTGCATAAGATGAATCAAATGCAAGAGTATATAGGATGAAATGATTTGAAAAATCAGGAGTGTTTAATACAGGAGAATTTATGATTTCTTGCTTAACCAAATCAAAAGATTTTTTTTCTATGTGTCCCCATTTAAACACTGAATTCTTCTTAATCATGGTTTGTGATGGTAAAACAATCTGAGAAAATTCTAGGACAATATTTTTACAAAATGAATCTGGCCTAAAAATGATTGCATTGTCTTTTTATTATGTGGTAATGGAATATCAGAAATATCTTTGATTCTATCTGGATCAATATAAATACCATCATTTGAAGCGATAAAACCCAAGAGCTCACCTTGGTTAAGAGAAAAAAAGGGCCTCTTTCGATTGAGTGAAATTCCATACCTTTTGCAACACTCAAAGATTAGTTTCAAATCATGTAAGTGACTTGATCTTTTCTTAGAGAAAACAGTAATGTCATCTAAATAGACAACTACTGATTTATTGATTAGACCTTTGAATGCGATGCCCATTTCTCTTTGAAATGTAGCTCCAACGTTGATCAATCCGAAAGGCACTTTTTGATAGGCATAAGTTCCCCATTTGGTTCTGAAGGTAGTCTTAAGTCTGTCATCAAGGTGGACCAAAATTTGGTTATACCACGAAAAACCGTCTAGGAAGGACATTAGTTCGGAACCAGCCACCGAATGGAGAGTTTGCTCCATGGTAGGTAAATGAAAGTTATCCTTTTGACTTGCTTTATTAATATTTCTGAAATCAATACAAATTCTAATGTCACCATTCTTCTTCCTTACTGGCACCATGTTGGACACCCAATTTGAATGTCTAACAGGAAAAATTATCTTAGCTTTCAAGAGTTTGTTTAGTTCAGCTTTTATTTGACTCTCTAAGTTAGGATGAATCTTCCTTAACTTCTGTTGTATTAGTTTTTCTTCAGATATCATCGGAATTGTATGTTGTATGATAGATGTATCATACGTTTCAAATCATCATATTTCCAAGCAAAGACATTTTTATATTTGTGCAATAATATGATAAATGCAATTCTTTCTTCTAGTGTAAGTCCTAATCTCAAATTGATGTTTTGTGGATTCTCCTCAGTACCATGGTTTATTAATTCAAATCTCAAAGTACAACTTTGAAGATTTGAATTAGTAACCTGTTTAAACCTATCTTTAATGTCATAAAGATCCTCAAGTTTGACCATTCGTTTAGGTATTGAGTTTTCTTCAAGTTTTTCCTTCATTTGAAGATCATGCTCACTTTCATCAATAATTCGATCATCATAGGACTTATCAGAAGTTAAGAAATTTAAAATGTCATCATCATGATTGAATACTCGCCAATTAGTGACATTGGTAGGAATGGATGGCCCGGAAACTAATTTTACTAAAAACCTATTGGGACTGTAATCTTCAGATGGCAGGAGCTTAGAAGCAACATTAGCTAGCAAATCTGCTACTGCATTATGAGATCTCGAGATGGGAGAGATATTAAATTCTAGAAAATGAGACACAAGGTCTTGCACTAAGGATTGATAATGTTTAAGGTGACTAGAAAGGCAATGTATAGTATTTCTGACTTGTCTTATGACAATTACAGAGTCACCGAACACTTTCAAATATTGAACTTTAAGACCAATAGCTTTATAAAGTTCTTGAATCAAGGCTTCATATTCAACAGTATTTTTTATGTACTCAAGTTATAATCTGTATGATAACATGGTCTTTTCTCCCTCAGGACTAACTAAAATACATCCTGCTCCTGCACCTTCATTTGATTTAGACCCATCAAAGTATAATGACCAAAACAAAGATCTATCTATAATTTTATTTACAGTTTCCTCAACAATTTTAACACACCTTGATGTCCCTGTTTGGGAAAAATTTTCAATTTGAGATGTGAAACTATTAACTGAGAAAGGTGATGATTGAGCAGCAAAATTTCCAAACAATGATTCGGAGGAATAGTTCCCCAAAATGTTTTTGTTGAATGCCATTGGTTGGTTTCTTGCTCAAACTTAGTCACGGTATGAGTCATATGTTTCTCCCGATCAATCTTGATCTGATTTGGCTTTCCTTTATAGGGAAGCCACAGGTGCGACCAATCGGTGGAAATGTAACCATGAAATTCCTCAGACTAGTCTCTACTTAAAATCAAACCATAAAACTTAGGAATATCAACGATTAAGATATCAATTCTCTGAACAACTCTTGGATCAGCTGATAACCTGATGGTAACTAAATTAATTTCTCCTAATACTTGGACCTTACTTCTATCCAATTGGACAATATGAATTGTAGAGTTTTGGGGTTCAATATTTAGTTTAGAACAAACTAAGTGTGGCATTATATATAATGAAGCCCGTGAGTCTATCAAGCAATTGTGCATATTTCTATTATAAATCTCGTAGGTCAAGAGAAAAGGAGGAGTATGAGAATTTGATCTATCTCTGATTAAAACAACATCAGTAGCTTCTACCCTACCAGGAGGTGGTTTACCTGTTTCATTAGCAGCTTTGGATAGTACAACATTTGGAAGAGGGAAAGAAGGTACTACATCTAACTCCTTAAACAACAATTTTTGTTGATGTTTGATTTTACTAAGCTCAAAGATTGTGATATTTTCCTTTGTTTTATTCATGTCTTCAATAATGTTGTAATCCATAGATTCTATAACTACTAATGTTTTAGATGTTGAAGGTGGATTTGAGGCTGATGACTGATTTTGAGAAGGTATTGTCGTAGACTTCTTTGTGGAAAATTTTTCTTTAGTAGTGGTACCTACATTCCTTTTCTTCTGAGTTATTTGAATAGGTTCAGGAGTACCTTTACTCCTGGTAGTTACAGGGAAAGCTTCCTGTTTGTTTTCTTTATCAAAATTAGGCAAAATAAAGTCCCACATCCCATGGCATTTAACAGTTACCTCTTCTTCAGTTTCTTCAGATGATAAGACTATCTCTTCTTCTTCTTCTTCTTCGAGATCTAAGTCTGCATTGGATATAGCATTTGGAGGCTTTGATTCAGGCTTCTTAAATTTTCCAAATGGCCTTTTTGTTGAAGTCTCAACTACTTGCTTCTTGATTTCTATCAGTTCATTTGACATAGTTTTGAGAAATTTTTGGAGACCTTCCATATCGTAGGGATCTTTAGCCACTTTCTTTTTTGAATCATCTTTGAAGGAGACCTTTTTTGATTTTCTATCTTCAAGAGTAGCTTTATTTTCGAAGGCAATGATGTGTTTCTCTATAGCAAGTACTTCTTTCATATTTTCTGCAAGAGTTGGTTTTGCAGCTCTATCTACAAAGATAGTTATATATGAGGGTAGAGTTGTTATATACCATTTGCTTCTAACTTTCTCAGTAGGTTTAGAGGCGGTCAAAATCTTATTCAAGAGTTTATTAAACATTGAATTGAACTCTTTTATAGGTTCTTTAGACTCTATCCTAGTATTTGAAATATTAGTAATTAACGTTTCTAGAGATCTATCATCACAATATTTAGTCAAGAGCTATTCTTGGAAAATGTTCCAACTAGTAATTGATCCCGATGGCAGGGAAAAGTTCCAAGACCCAGCTGATCCTTATAAGGTGTAAGGGAAAAGCCTAACAACCACATCTTCCTCTGTAATTCCTTTTAACTTGATTGACAACATAAAGTTGTTAATATGCTCATCTGCTTGTATGCCAGCATCTGGATTAAATTTAGGCAACCATTTTTCAGGATGAGCTCGCAATGGGTGTAATGGTGCAGGCATAGTGACCACACCAGGATTATTCCATGGATTTTGTGCCAGTGTCGAACTATTACTAGATGACAGTGCCGATGAAGTTCCAGATGATTGGGAAGGAGTAGATATTGTAGTTTGACGAAGTTGAGAAATATATGTTGAACTTCGAGTTCCTTGTTGAACAACAATCTGGAGTGGAGGAGTGGATGGTTGACTTCGCACTGGAGAAGATGAAATGGATGATGATGATGAGAAATTTTCACTATCAAATCCTTCATTTTTTTTCCTTACCCATTTCCTTTTAGGCAAAGGTAACTCAGTAGGTTCAATACCAAGCTTTTCACTCTGAAGTATAGTGAAAGGGTGAGAAGAAATGAATTGCGAAGTTACACTACCTTGAGATACCTCAGATTTTTGTGGAGATATTGAGAATCCTTGAAGTTCATGGATAAGAGATTGTACTTCAAGAGATTTTGGAGTTAATTTTTCTGAGATATTTTTGGGTTGAGCACTGGTCATTGACTCTTCTACTTCTTTCTTGGAAACTGGGGTTCCAGCCTGCAAGGGAGAATTCGGAAGTGAGGTGGAGGGAGATTTACTCTCAGAATGAGTTTTAGATTTGGGTTCACTCACCATTCACATTTCAAGCCCTCCTTCTAGCACAAAAAATGTTGATGCCTCAAAAATCGTTACATCAACATCGGGGAAAACCACCCAGTCCGAACCTTAAAGGAAACTCCTTTTCCGTTTGGTGTGGTGGCTCCGATTGGATATAATGGGACTAGTTTCCCAATGATTTATGAATGGGATGGATAAATATCTAATTTACTTATATCTAATGGCAAATGATGAAATACTTATTCTAAAATGCAATACTAATCTATCCCAGGAAATTTCTATTTTAGTGCAACTCTTAATGGTTCTCATTGAAAAATAAGCATGTAGATGAATTTACTTTTAAACAAGAATATTCATTCATATGATAATTACTTTGTTCAAATAGTTGAACAAAGTAATAATTAAAACATTATTGCACTGATTTTATATATCGTTGACGCATATATAGATGAAAGATAACAATTCTTGAACATTCAATAGTGATTGTTGTGATAACTTTATGCATACATCAACAATAGAAAGATGAATGAATGCTAGTTCACATAAAAGAACGAAGGAAAACATAGATAATAGTACCATATGTTTTCAAATCCTCCCAACATGAATTTGCATTTGGATCCCGCTCTCTAACTTAGAAATACTCTTATTGGAAGCAGTAGTGCATATCAGACAAAAGTACTCTTCATTAAAAGCTCAGAATGCAGGTCCAGTTTCATAAAAAAATATGTATTGGAAGCACAATAGTGCAACTTCCAATTTAAGTCTTCATACAAAAATTTCAGGACCCTTTCTAAGAACATGAAGGGGTCTATAAATACTATCTAAACTAACTAACTATGAAATAAAAATGTTGTGAGTTGGTGTAACCGAATCACAAATACATGAAAATCTCCCCGAAATAGATATGTTTGCAGTCGGTAAGGATGCCTCATTGTTTCCGCTGACTATCTTTCGGCTTGAGTTGACATATGGCGAGAATTGGCTGCAGCTCTGGAGGATGACTCATATGTGAATGTAGCTGGGTAGTATAGGTGCCATCTTTAATTTAAGGAATCATGTAACCAATTGCATCGGTCAGACATTTGATTGTTGTCCTTTAACTGTATGGTTTCACAAGGAAGAACCAAAAGGTTTCCCATGTCAATGTTTGGATGCCCACGATTAATCTCTGCCTCTTTTCCAGCACTTGCTTCCATGTCTGCTCCAATGCTTTGGCTGATGGTAATTTTCTTGGGGTACATTCTGAAATTAAATTTCACAAATAAAGAGTATTATTAATTAATTCCATTAAATTACCAGTTGCCGATCTACATCTCGATGTTGCCCTTTCTGCCTTCATCAATTGAGTTTGCCGCTCAAGGAACAAAATTTCCTTGTGTGATTCCAGAATTTGAGGTAGATTTGTGGATTTCCCTTCCTTGGTTTCTTGCCAGGAAAGAAACTATGCTAGTGTCTCATCTGCTTGCTCCAACTTTTGCCTGTTGTCAATCGACTTATCAATCATGGACAAGGAAATCTAACAGAAGGGAGGAACAAGAGAAATATTATTACATAGCAAGTTCAATTGAGTAGATAATGCTCTGGTTATCTGGAGAGCCTTTGATTTGAATTCCTCCATCCTAGGAAATTCCTTGAACCTTTCTATTTGTAATGACAGCTGAGCAATTTGTTCATCTTTCGATTTGCTCAATTGTTCATTCATTGTCTTTAGCTTGTTCAATGATTGAGACAACTCTTTTTGCTTTTGAACTGCATGTTGGTCTATCCTCTATTTCTCTTTGAGCAATTGCTCATTTAGTTGCTCGTTTGATTGCTTTTGTGCTGCTAACTGTTGTTCTAACTGCTCTATCCTCTGTTGTTTTTCCTGTACCTGTATCTCTAGTGAGATGATTGCTTTATCCTTTTCTTTAAGAAAATTTTTGACTTCCAATGCCTTATCCATAGCAGCTGCTGTATATGCCCCAACATACTGAGAGAGCTTAGTAAGATCTTCGAAAAGGATGAATTCCTCTCTCCATACCACATTAGTTATCTCCATATATGTAGGTAAAAGAGAAGATTGACCAAATTTTCTCTTTTCCTCTGTCTCTTTATTACAACCATATGCTTAGGGCTGTAGAAGACATCTAAGGGTGGTATTTCTTCTACTCGCAGAACAATCTCAATGGAAGGGTTTTATGGAATTATTTGAACATCTATCTGAGTCATGGGTGGGCCACTAGTTCCTTTAGATGGAACTCTATTAGTCACTGTCTTCTATCCAGTTGTTGCTTCAGGAGTAATAAATCCCTACAAGCTCTCAGTATTGCTGATAATTGAGTCAAACTGTTGCCATTATTTTAGTAGTTTGGGATCAATATGAATGTCTGAATCAACAAGTTCACCGCCATTTTCTTGTTCTTGCTCCTTCTCTGGTGTTTTTTCTTTCTCAAGAATTTGTTCTACTACAATAGCTTTATCAACAACTTGTTGTTCAGTTTTGCTTGATTGGACTATCGGGGTTGTGGCTAATAGGTCTAGAGGCAGAGTTTGCAGCCTCTGGTCTCTAAGCATATTAAATTTTTCCAGTCCTTCATCTTGATACCTCATCATGGCCAATGTTTTAACTTGAAATAATGATTCAACTGAGGAAAATAAATCATCGAATTCATCGGCTTTATGATCAAATTTAGTAAGTTTGGCTTGAGACATGACATTATAAGCAACCTGCCTTGGATCATATCGCCTGTTAGGAATTGTGGCCAGATTCAGCGTTACTATATTTTTTGTCTCCTTCTCTGCATGCTTGTAGTCATGCAGAGTGAAAATACCACACCGTAAAGGGAAGTTTGGCCAAATATGCTTCTTTGAATCCTTAAGGGTTCTGGATTTCCCTTCTACTATTATTTGGTAGGCCAACTCCCAAGCTAACAATTTATCAGGCACCTACAAGGGAAGAACATGGCGTTTAGTAAGGCTACCAAAAAGCGTTATGTAAGTAAATTTCTCCTCCCCGAATCAACTGCCTACTACTGTTAAATCAACTTTTGTTTCCGGGGATATCCTTGGAGTAGGTTTATTAAAAATAGAATAATATATAGGGAGAATAAAGCCATTGCAAATTTTATACAAATGATTTTTGTAATTCACCTTCCATAACTGTTGGTGGTAAATGTGGATTGGATTCAGGTCTTGAGGAGTCCATTTCCACCCAAGTATTGGATATTCCAAATTAAAACAAATAGTATCCATAATATAAGCATTGTAATAGAACGAGGAATAATCCAGGAAGTTTTATGCACATTTGTTCTGTACTCGAAAATTGTTGTAGCTAGTTTATCAGAGAAGATATTAGCCCAATCCGTTACATAACCGTTGATTGCAAAATCCATTAGGGGTACCATTTCTATGGTGAATTTGGCCAAATCATTTATTCCCCACATCCAACACATCACAGCCCTGACATAACAATAAGGGGAAGCCAAAGAGTCAACAGAGTACTTACCCGATGACTCGTGCTTGTACTTTTTGGGAAAATGTCTCCATTGCTTTATCAAGGCTGACTCTGAATCATTCTCCTTTGCGAACACCACCAAGAATGCCTTGTTGTATCGCTTCTCAGGTCAAGGTAAGTGGTACATTTTCATGAGATCCTCAGGTTGAAATGAGCCAAATATCCTCCCATAAACTGTGCAAAAGGTTCTGTCCGAGACTGGAATTTTCTCCACCACCCATCTCACTATGTTCATATATGGCAGGATTTTATCTCGAGATGCTATTCTGTGTAGATAAGAACAAGCTAATTCTTTAAGAGTCCCTTCCGATTTGTTAGTAGAGTCAGTTGTGGCTTCCTCTGATAATTCCTCAGGGTCCTCGGCGTCTATCATATTGTAAATGCTCTCCGAGCATGTTTCCTAGACCAGGGCACATCGTAATCCTTTCTTGCTTGGTCCGGGATCTTTGACTGGATGAGCTACTGCTATAGGGGCTGCTGCTGTGGACTTCTATGGCTTCTTACCCATTTTCTCTAGTTCTTTGGTTTCAGAAGAATTTTGCGCAAACAGTGATACAGAGAAAATGCGGCTGTAAGCCAATATGATAATGCATAGAATTACGTTGATTAGCATAAAATACAATGTAGTTAAGGATTGCCATGGATGAAATCCTTTGAAAGATCCATCCTTAACTGCAATATTGAATAGACGTTTAAACTATCGATCACGGTAAATATCATCATAAATGTCCATCACGTCGCCCATATGCCAAATGATTGTTTCAAGCATGCCTTAGATTTTAATGATCGACAATCAGCAATCGATCACTGATCGGTGATTGGGAGTGTCAAAGGGAAGGCGTTTAAGAACTGCTTTAAATATTTCCAATCACCGAAAGGTGATAAAATATAATGCATGCAAACTTCCCATAATATATTTGCTTTTCGAGATGTGTGCCTAATTAATAGATCGCAGTCGGGAGTTGGCATGGGCTTTATCCCTTTATCATGTGACTCCTACTGAGTGTGGATCGCCGATTGCCGATTAGCTTTATCGCATCCGAGGAATTGATTAGGCCTTTTCAAATGTTCCTTTATTATTGATATGGCCGAGTCGTCGATTGCCGATGGCAATTAGCGTTATCGCATCAGAGGAATTGAGGGGCTTTGCTCTATTGTGTGTCAGCATTTGTTTTCCCTGATTTACTGATTGTGATTGCCTTTTCAGATCGGAGCATTGGGTGAGGTTGTTGTTTGTGTGTTTCCTTTAATATTGCGATATGCAATCTTCGATTGCTTTATCGCAATATTGAATGATTTTTTAATACTATAAATGAAACATTTTATTTTTTATCTAAAAAGTTGTATAAAATGATTTCGTTACATCGGGGGTTTTAACAAGGATTTTTCTTATGATGAGGTACATAGCATTTTATTCAGAAATCTAACTAAGTTTATTTTTTAAAGGGACCCATTTCATATTAAAAATTTTATACAAAATCTTAATATGAAATGGGGGGTTGTTGTACAACACAACAAAACCTTGCATCCATTTCATGATTCCCTTAACCAAATTAATTTATCACATACTTGAGATTATGATTATCACATGATATAAGAAACCAACATCATCGAACTGACACAATAATCAATCACATCGTTGAACATTGATATACCCTGGAAACCTCGTAGGGTGAAAACCAGCAAATGTTTAATATTATTATTAAATGCTCGTGAGGTTTTTCACCCCTCACTCAATGGCTTATAAGGAATTCTATCCCTTATCCATTTTTATAAAATATTACAATGAAATATCATAAAAATGTCACATAACTAGTTAAAAGCTTTCACAATTTTCATGAAACCCTTTACCTACATATCACCACTCTCTACATCCTTGAGGCATGATTGTTCTATCAATGTACGATCCTGCAACTTGTACTCATGAGCATGGATTGTTAGTTCTTTATCTACCACAATGTTAAACATCATTTTTTCTTTGACACAAACTACCATCATTTCCTGTCATTGTTGTCGTCAACAAGCTTTGGCAACAAGATTAGATACAATATTAATCAATCAATAATTAGTCTCTAAAAGCGATCTTTTAACATCTACTCATGTGCATGAGTTGTAAATATAATATCACAACATGCTTATTCTAACAACGTTGTGCATGTATAAACAAATAACTATCAAGCATGTCACAATAATTAACTTGTACATTTATTCAAGTAAATATTTGTTTTACTTTCCACAATACTTATTCACACTAATGCATATTTCTCTTTAAAAGATCTAACCCAATAGTTATACAAATCCATGTTTCTCTTTACAATATATAACACAATAGTTATATCTTCATACATGTAATAAACTATTGTTTCTATGCTTTTGCATATGTGATTTTTTTCACATAGTTATTTTTCAAGAACCCAACATAGTTTCTCTATCATTTATGTACAAAGTTATTATGCATTTGTTTCCGTGAAAGTATCACATTGACCTTTCCTTTGGGCATAAGAACTAAGATAACAATAATGGTAACCCTTTATGAACTAAACCATGCAATTAAATCAAACTATCCAATATGCAACAAACAAATCCTTTACCTTTTTACTCACCAAAACATGCAACTTTTGCAAACTCTTACAAAGGAATTAACACAATTAACTTATCTTTCATGCATAAAAAGATATATCTTTTCCAAAGAATATTCCTATGACTTATATTATCTCTGTGCAATTTATCTATACATAGGTTATTATATTTTTTCATAACTAAGTATTGTTTTTCAAGAGAACTCTCTTACCATGAGAATATTTCACAAATTACCCTCTTTAGTTTATATTCACTTCCAGGAAAATGACTACAAAATCCCTTTTTAAGAAAAGAGAATTCATCCTTTCTTTTCTTACATAAAATACATATGCATGTTATATAAAGACAATAAATGTTACTTATCTTTTAATGTTGCAAATATATATAATAACCATCTTTTTCTATATATAGTAATAACAATCTTTAGCTGCATGTAGTAATATATTTTCTCTACCAAGAAAAATATATAATAACAATATTTATCTACATGCAGTAATATATTTTCCTTGCCAAGAAAAAAAGATATGATCACAATATTTATCTACATGTAGTAATATATTTTCTTAACCAAGAAAAATATTTAAAAATCAATCTTTATCTACATGCGGTAATATATTTTCTTTACCAAGAGGAATATATAATCTTTATCTATATGTAGTAATATATTAAATTACCCATACTAATGTTATTTAAGTAAAAATCCTCTTTAGGTTATTCAAGTAAAAACCCTATTTTCTTTACCAAGAGGAACATATAATTTTTATCTACATGTAGTAATATAGTAAGTTACCCATACTAAGGTTACTTAAGTAAAAACCCTCTTTAGGTTATTTAAGTAAAACCCTTCTCTTCTCTGCATTCTACTCATCCATTAGAAGAGAAAACTAGAATTGGAAAGGGTAAAATACTCATTATTTAGTTTGCAATAGTTTAAACCATTAAAAACTAAAAACATAAAAACTCACCTCTGCATCATAAATTGTCATAACTCTACACCTAAAATTACAAGGCACCATTGAATCCAAGGAAAATCACCATTGTGGACAACCATTTCTCTGTTATGTTTGTTGTCAGTCCCATGGTGTTTATTTACAATCCCTGTGATGCAGGAAAGTGTTCCCTCTGCGGACAGAGGAAACCCCTCTAACCCTAGAGTGGGTCTGGTCACAAACAACGACAAATCAACAATAGCTTTCTTTAAATAGTTAAAGTTGGAGGCCTACCTCAACCAATGGTCGATGGAGTTCTGTTGCGCTGCTCCAGCTTCCGCTTCCTTCTCCTCAATGAGTAATCAACCTAAAACAAAGCAAAGGAAATACAACAAAGCACGTAATCGGAAACAACAATGAACTATTTACTCACAAATTCAAGAAGTTATGAGCTATCAAGTACATTACATACAAGACATAAGAAAACCATCATTGATTGCATCAATAATGAAATAAGAGTCAGCTTATAACCAAATTCTTGATGTCACAAGCCTTCTCATAAGGGTCCAGCCAGCCTATTCTTTAAGCATTCACTCTTTGGAGATGGATCTTCCAACATACAAGAGCTCTCTCACTCATAAGTTTTACACAAGATTAAGGGCACTTCACAACCTTCCAAAAGCCATCAACAATCCCACACTTACCACACTCACACCAACTATCTTAGCAAACTCACGAAACACTAATAACACTGCTCAACTAGCCAACTATCAGAAACTCTAGCAATGCATAGCAATGGTGAGAGTTTAGATAGGAGGAGTCTCCATGAAAAGTGGAAAGGAGAGCTTATCATCAAGGAAGGTAGCACAATTTGTAGAACTGCCACATCAGGGAAGGAATGGTGACATAAACAATGCCAACAACTAGGTCTGCAGTCATCTGGAAGGCCAACTTTTGGAACAAATTTCCCCAATCTGGATCATCGCGGGCACATAACTGATCTTCAGCGCTGACATCGCTAGTGATCAGTGCAACTAGTTAGATCATTGCTGAAGAGACCACATAGCCCCGAGCTGATGCATAAAATCTAGTCATCACGAGAATCAAATGTAATTCCATGCTGGTAGCACGGATGGATCGTTTATGAGCCCCTTCCAGCGTGTATATTAAGCCCATATCTGCGATGAGGCAGATAACATAGGAAAAGTGGGTCAATT
Source organism: Pinus taeda (assembly GCA_000404065.3). Classification (NCBI taxonomy): domain Eukaryota; kingdom Viridiplantae; phylum Streptophyta; class Pinopsida; order Pinales; family Pinaceae; genus Pinus; species Pinus taeda. The sequence goes on from APFE030178480.1 coordinate 57,620, forward strand.
TGCAGCATAGGGTAGCATTTGTTCAACGTGAGCATGCTTGACTTGGACACATGACATAGTGAAGGGACCAGAAGTGAAGGCGGTTAGAAATTACTGTGTAACAGATGTCCCCTAAAGTATGAAGCCCGAGAGAGTGGGAGGGGTGAAATTCTTTACAAAACAACTGAGCCGAAACACCATCTGGAAGGACCTGCACATAAGTTGAACTAATATCTCTGAAGTACATGTAGTCTATTCATGGGTGCAGCCATCCAAAAGACATATGAAATAGGTTTGTGGTATGGACGCAGCCATCCAGCTAATGAGACCATGATAATGATAAAGGTATGGTCGTAGCCATCCATCAAGACACAGGCATGGTCACAGCCATCCATCAATGAGCCATGTAACAAAAAACCAATCCACGCAGCCTGAACATATGTAATTTGAGTTCAGGGTCTTGACCCCATCTGATCATAGTACAAATTCTAACATGCGAATAGATGTGCTGAGGTCGAGCATGATAGAAAGTCGCTTGATGACCAGTCAATGATGGAAACCATTAAC
>APFE030178493.1:2657-22181 GCA_000404065.3 Pinus taeda
CAGAGAGGCAGAGATAGTGCCAGGAGAACAACGCAGTATGGGGTGAGTGATGCAAAGCCAGCCAAGGCTCACGCAGGTCCACGCAGAGGTAGCCAGGAGCAACACAGAGCCTCAGAGAGGCTAGCGTTGCTGACGCAGAGGGCCAGAGGGTTGACGTTGACCCATCCAGGGTGAAGCAGGGCCAGCGCTGGGCAAAGAAGGGCTGACGCAGTCCAAAAAAGGCTGCTGATGGGGTTTCTGGGGCAAATTGGTGCTGAGGAGCTGCCAGAAGGATTATCTGAGGTTTCAGCCAGGAGATTTGTCAAAAACTGAGATGTATGCCTGCCAAGGAAATTTTTGTTGGGTAGGCCAGTTTCGGCACCCAAATTGTACTATGATATTGCTTAATAAGAAAACCATTAGCTGCACCGGTTTTCCCACATTGGGGTTTTCCGGGGACATTGGTCCAAAAATAACGGTGTCATATGGTGTAATTGTTTATGTTTCCTTTATTTGTTGATCTGTAATATGTTGAGCATGCACTAGTGTTTATTATCAGTATTTACATTGTAAATAATTTGTTAAGTAACATAACAAGTAGGTAGGAATAAATCAGATAAAGTGCATGGAGGGTTTCTAACTAAGTAGACTTAGAAACTTCAACACTTCACTTCTCCTCAATTCTCTTCAATCTAGTTGAGACTCTCACTCTAAAGAAAATCGGTTCCTCCACTTGTGTGTCTTCACCTCTCCCTTAGGCTTATTTTATAATTTCATTAAGCCAAAATCCCTAACCCTAATCTCCTAAGTGATGAATGGCTAGGATTAAATCCTAAGCCTCACTTGAGTTCGACAGTTGAGATTACATCTAAGTCACTTAAACAATTTTATTATTTATCCTTATAACTTTGGTCTAATAGTCCACAATAATTAATTAGATTAATTAATGTACTTTACCTAAGTTAACCTCAGGAAAGAAATCATAAAATCACTTACTCCACCAAGCAAGCACCTAAAGAGGCTATCAAATATCTACTGAATGCTAAGACACCAAGCTTATGTAGAAAACCTTCCAAAGCTACAAAAATCAACATTTCCTCCTAGCAAGGAAGGGATTCTCCACCACCCCCAACTTGTCTCTGTAAAACACAAAATTCCCCTTCACTAGAGGCTTGGTGAGAAAATCTACTAACTGCTCCCACAGATTCTCTTGCTCTGATATCTCTGCTCTTGGCATCTGCTCTACTACTGAACATAAAATCTCTGCAATAGAAGCAGAACCCTTTTTTAATGTCCTCTTCTAATTAAATTGCCCAAGGGAGGACGAAGTAGCCTATCTAATCTCACAGGCTATAGTCATTTGTAAAGGGGAAAACACATTATTTGATGTTATTTGGGTAACATTAGATAATTTGGGGTAAATAGAGGGAAACCTGTTAGCCCTTCAAAATAAAATTAGGAGGGACAAGCCCAAAGGGAATCTACAAAAAGGAGAGAGGAGAATCATTTTAATCATCATGGATTGTAGTTCCTTCTGATTTGTGAGCTGAAGCTCTTGAGAGTTTTACAACCCCTTTCTTCTGGTTGGTAACGGACGTGAAAGATTCCACCCTAGCCAATCCATCTCTCTTTACTCTGTTTAGCATAATTCCCAGGGCATCACTCTCCATTTTGTGGCAACAAGGTTTCTGAGGGAACAATTATGTGGCAACGAGGTTCTGTGACATTATTTAGGCAGCAAAAAGGACTCTTTGAGATAGCATAGGTCTGCCTGTGGCAGCAAAGGTTCTAGGGCTCTATCTGGCAGCAGATCACCACTGAGACAGTACCTGACGGCAGCAGACAATTTTAGGGAATTTTCTGTGGCAGCGTGGGATCATAAGATCAAATTCAGTGACAGTGTGGGCTTCTGAGATATTATCCTGGGCAGAGTGGATTTGAAAGCCCTCTGTTCTGAGGTAGTGAGGGTGTGAGAAACCCTACTGTGGCTGCAAGCCACTCCTGAAGCATTTTTTTAATGGTAGCAGCTCCTCTCTCTGAAGGTCAATTTGGGCAGTGGATCATTTCTAAGGGATCAATTGTGGCAGCAGATCCTTTCCAAGGGTCAACTATGATAGTAGACCCTTGCTGAGAGGTCAATCGAGGCAACGGATCCTTTCTAAGGGTCAATTGCGACAGCACAATCCTTTCTCAAGTCTGGTCTAGGCAGCGAGGCCTATTAGGGCATCTCTGGATAAGCAACAAGGTCTAATCTGAGCACTGAAGGGCATTGTTAGGGTGTTCCAACTTCCCTGAGGCAGAAAGGAAACTGATGATCTTGTAAGTTGAATTAACCAAAATGGACAGTTTTCTGATAGGATTAACTGATGTCGTAACCCTTGTGTTAATGGCTGGTGCATTGAATAAAAGATTGTCACTGTTTATAAACTAATGAGTACTTTATAGCAAGGGCTGCTGGTGTAACAGCACTAGGAATGAGATTGTAAATCGGTTGCCTGTTATGTATTATTGGTATTGCTGGTAATATCTACTACTTGATTACACTGGTGTGCATTCAATATCATCTCTGTTTGAAATTAGAAGAAACACTGTGATATCGGTGCAACATTTTCATGTGCTCTTTTCAACCCTAAGGGATATTACACTTTTTTTTCCCTTTGGCTAGGGTCTTTTACCCATTCTTGGTTGTATTGGTTACAATTTTTTATTCTCTTGATGCTTCAAGAATCTTCTTGGAAAGGCATGTGTCACTAGCTCAGCATGCGTGAGGCTGCCATGGCTTCCACATAGCACTGAAGTGGATAGAGTAACTGTCAACTTGTCGAGAGTGTAACTTTTGCATTCTCACTCCATTTCTTTAATGTAATATAAAATTAGAAAGCCAGATGACCCTACAACCCAGATCGATTTGAACACCAAAAATTAACCGGAAATCCCGAAAAGGGATCCAAAAGTTCAGGACTAGAATTGGGAAATTCAGGCTCTGTTCTTAAATGGTCCCTGCATGTTTATGACTCTAAATTTCCCACTCCATAAAAGAATTCTAGAAGGAAAAATGTAATGATCCATTTTGGATCATCTAATGAGAATGGTATAGACCGAGTTAAAAATGCAGAAGGACGCTGTCACAAGGCAGTTGCACAATGCAGAGGGACAATGTTCCTCAGACGAACAGAGAACTCAATAAACTACAAACAGAGAAATGAGATCAGCAGCGATACCAGTAGCAGCCAACACCAGTGCCAGCATCAGGCTTAGTGGTATATTGTAGATCGTGGAAAACCCGATCTTGTTTTTGTTTTTGTCACACTGTGAACAATTATTGTTAAATTTTGTAATCAATAATCGAATGATAAACTCGATTACTAAAATGCAGATATTTGACAGTTGCAAAATGTAAATGTGTTAACAGAATGACAAGCTTGAGATATGGAAAATGTAAGCAGTGTCTCCATATGAAAACAGGGGCCTATAATTTTTAGGGGCATTTACCCATCGTTGTGTAATTGCCGGAATAAATTATGTTTACAGGTATCCAACTAGCATATAGAAGCAGATGTACCCTCCACATAACATGTCGTATGACAGCAATTCTGTTCTACAGCTGTAGAAACGATGTGTTCCACAGGAATTGAACATAGAAAATTTGGTTTTGCTTAATTCTGGAGGTAAAATTCCCGACAGAGCAATTTCATTTACCTTTAGGCAATTTTTCAGTTACATTGAACAAGCTGTTAATATACAAAATTAATAAACTCGTAGCAATGAGTGGTCACTCCAAGTAAAATGCGGTGAATATAACAAGGGATCCAGAAACTAGAGATATAAAGTACCTTCAATATAGCATGTTCCGCTGCGTCTTTTACAGCAGGGTATTTGCGCCTTGCTTCGGTAGACAGGGCCCGCAAATCGGCTTCGAGCACGGCCATGAATGCCATTAGCACTCAAGTGTATTTTTCCGAGCGATCCGCTGAAGAAAATGGCTGGATCTCTACAGTGACGTGTTGCGTTGGATCTTATTCATTAAATTTTGTCGCGGTAATCATCTCCGCCTTATGATCAGTCACTTAAGTCTGGATCTAATTACTGGGTCAATTTATTTATAACCATGTGTTTTGTTGACGAAAAAGCTGAAATAGATGACCAGGGTTCAGGAGTACACTCTTCTCCTGTTCGGTTGTACATATATAAATAATGCTGACAGAGAGACCGACACTGCTACTACAAGAGGAGAGTAATGGATGATGGATTGATCGTTCTCTCGTCCATTCCCCTCCCTGATCAAATCTATTTCGACTTTATTAATATTTGGTTTTGGGCAGGTGAGGCGCCTTAAGTTGGATCTGTATCTTGATTTGGATTTCGATGAAATTGTCTATGAGGTTAATGGATTTGGGATGAAACTATCCGTGAAGTTAAAGTATTCAATTTTGAGGATTTAGTGAGTATGAAGTTGAATTGGTGATGAACTTGTTTAAGTTTAACTTTAAATTAAATAACATCGACAGAAAATTGGTAAGTTTATTTATGGTAAGGTGTTTTTTTGTGATGAAATGTTGTTATAAAATGAAATGATATTTTAAGGTTTATGAGACTAAAAATAGTCTATGAGAACATTAGTTTCGTGTTTTTCACTTTTTGCAATTTAATCATTTTCCAATTCAAATTGATAATGAGTTGACTTAACCTTCCAACAATCCCTTCGCTGAAAAGACAATGCCAAGAAACTGATGCTAACATGTTATCATAACTTTCTTTGATGTCTTTGAATGCATCACATTCCAAAATGAAATGTTTTTCTGATTCCACTGTCGTAGACATGTAAAATGTACACACCTGTTCTCCCAAACTTCTCTAGGCCTTTTCCACCGACCTGTTCACACCGAAGTTGATGCGAGTTGGTCCTTAATTGAGCAATAAGAAGCTTTGCCCTCCATTGAATGCTAGCTCCAATGAACTCTTTTTGTTGTAGATCACACGTAGGGTTGAATTCCTCAATGTAGCACTTTTTCTTTCTAACCAACTCTTTTCCCCATACCCTTTTACGAAACTTCTCCACAACAAAATTCTTTAGCTCTTTGTTATTTGTGGGACAGGCATTGAGGTAGATATTCCATTTTGCATCCATGTGTAGTTTTGTTTCATCCATGTTTTCTTTCTTTCACTCATCCCTTCATTGAAGATAACATTATGCCATCTACCTACTCTCATTTGCTCAATTATTTTTAGATATCTTATGAGCCGTACCATAGCAATTGCTTCGATGGGAGTTGCCCCTATTTCACTCAACATTATCTCATAAGGTACTAAACTTTTATTTTGAACTTGCTCATGATCAAGCGTTTTTGGATTTTCTCAATTTGTTTCCATTTTGAGACGGGGGTGTTGCTAGCCCACAATTCACACCCATATAGCATCATTGGACAAACTAGAAGTCCAACAAAACACTTTAATCATTTTCCAATCCCATAACTCTGCCTCTCTACATCTATTTTGAAGAGCATATAATGCTTTCCACCCTCCTAACATTCTCTTCTTTATGTAGTCCTCCCAATTGAGTTTGTTGTTGAAATCAATCACGAGGTAGTTGTACTCATTTACTTTTTCAAGAGTGTTGTCTTCAAAGAAGAAAGTATGTTGGCTTTGCTTCCTTTTATTAGAGAAAATCATTATTTTGGTCTTACTAGTATTGACTTGCATCCCCACTACTCTACAAAAATGCTAAAGGGCATATAAGTGCATTTGCAATCCATGGGGCGATTTAGAAATCAATACAATATCATCAGCATATAAAAGCAGCTTTATCACAAACTCCCCCAACCGAACACCATCTCCACCTTGCAAATTGAGCCACTCTTCCAATTTATCAATATATAAACCAAAAAGAGTAGGGGATAAAGGGCAACCTTGCTTGACTCCAATGTCACTTCTAAAGCTTTCTGAAATACCTGTTGAGGTTCTAATTTTGACTTTCACCTCTTCGTAAAGTCTATGGACAGCAGCTCTATAATGCACAAAAATTTCAAGTTCTTCCATTCTACGCCACAACTTATCTCTAGGGACTGTGTCAAATGCTTTTTTGAAGTCAACAAAACAGTGAAATACTTCTTCTTTGTCCTCTCAAACCTTTTCGCAAAGAAATGTTGTTATGTTATGTAAACATTTTGATTCAATGAAATTACATTAAAAAAAAAAAAAAAAAAAAAAAAAAAAAAAAAAAACAAACAAAACAACACAAACAAACAAAAACAAACAAACAAACAAACAAAAAACAACCAACAACAACAACAAAAACAAAATGTTAAATAAAAAGAATAAAATTAATCATTATAACTAATTATACTTAATAATTAAAATAGTTTGTCAAGTCTCACTAACACAATCGGTTGAGGATGGGCCTCGTCACCAAGGCGACCCAAGATCAAACATCACATGAGGTGGTTATGCCTTGTGCTATGGGGAAGAGACATGTTAAAAAATCTAGCCAACTTAGGGCTGGTGTGGCCCAGGTTGGGTGCGATCCATGGGTGACTTTGACAGATTATATGCCCCTTGGTTGTAGCTCCTCGAGCCAAAGGTCAAGCCTATAGGATCACAGACAACTTGACAAATAAATAATAATAAAAAATCAGCATAAATTTATCAATCTATTAAGCACCGAGAGGGGTCAAATCTCTTGAGATGCAAACAACTTTTAAGTGATGGAAATTTAATCCCTCTGAGGCCTTAGTAAATCTGGAGTTAAGATGAATTGTGATTGGTTTAATAAAATAGAAGTAGTGAGCATTTGTTTATAAAATGGTCAAAATTATTTTGAATGGTAATTAAAAAGTCTCACTTTATCTAAAATCGTACTTAATATTTATTTAAAGATTCTATTGTAGAGAGACGTGCTCGTGATTATAATTTAAAATTAAAATAAAATGAATGTTTATATGATGTACTTATGATTATAATAAAAAAATGAAATGTTTATATGATGAGTGTTTGGGAGGTAGGGTAGAGAGATGAATTGAATAGTTTGTAATAGGTTAAAAATATGTGGGCTTAAAGGTCGGTGGAGGCGGCTGGTTGGTAAAGTTGGACTCGTAAAGACGGTTAGGTCCTGTGCTCAAACGTGAGCGAGGGCGTTGACTAGTCGCGGGTGTTACTCGTTACCTGGGCCAAGCCCGCTCACCTTTTATGGTCAGCGGAGGCGGCTGGTTGGTAAAGTCGAACTCGTAAAGACGATTAGGTCCTGTGCTCAAACCTGAGCGAGGGCGTTGACTAATCGCGGGTGTTACTCGTTACCTGGGCCAAGCCCGCTCACCTTTTTGCACAATCGAAGACCTAGCCGCTGTCCCTGCACTGCGCCCCTAGCCGCAGGCCAGCCTCGGCCCTCTACGCTGCATCGGAGGACTCCTTAGGTGACAGTGCTCCGAGGAATTTGGCATAGATCGGTCAGCTTGAGAGAGAGGAGTCTTTTGGCTTCCGGGTGCATGCTTGCGCGGCCCCGCGGATGTAGAGCTTCTCTAGCAGAGTCTCTCCCATGGATACCAGCGAGGGCTCTTCCCCTCCTCTCAACCCACCTCCGGAGATTTCTGCATTCAAAGCATTGATTGTCGCAAGCTTGAAGCGCCCTCCCTCGACTAGTCAGCAGAAGTTTGTCAAGAAGCTAGATTCGATCCCTACGGTTTCCCTTCCTGAAGAAGAAACATGCAAAGCTGCTCTGAATCTCGCTGAGAAAGGGTTAATAAGCCAGTTTACAGGACTCTGGCCATCCCCAAAGTCGGTTGAGGACTGGACTCAAAGAAACTGGTCTCCCCTAATTAATGAGGGGGTCAAGAGCTATTTTGTGGGCAAAGGATTCTTCGTATTTGTCTTCGAAAATCAAGATGACAGAAGCCTCATCTTTAGAAATGGCCCTTATTTCATGGGACCACAAGGCCTATACCTAAACAAATGGTCTCCCGACTTTGATCCCTCCCAGGACGTCCCCTCTGATGTCCCAGTATGGGTGCGTCTTCCCCATTTTCCCCTCCACTGCTGGAACCAAAAAACCTTCCAGATCATTGGCAATGCTCTCGGAAAATACATAGACCAAGCAGCAAGAAAAGATCAGTTCTCATATGCCCAAATCTGTGTAGAAGTCAACCTAGAAGAGGGTTTGCCTGAAGCGATTAAGCTCACTGTTGCTGGGTGGACACACGTCCAGGAACTAGATTATAAACAACTCCCTTTCAAATGCAGACACTACCATGGTCATGGTCATTTTGCAAAGCACTGCAAGAAAAAGGCAGAGGAGCAAGCAAACAAAATAAATGAGGAACGATGGACAGTAGTCCAAAAGACTGCCCACCAAAAAAAGGGAAATGGAAAAGGGCACACCTCTGGAGCTCTCGACAGTTCCAAGAACAATCAAGAAAAGGACACTACCCCGAACGACTCAAAAAAAACTCAGACCAACCCAGCAGGCGCAATTCAGGAAAATCAGGAACATACAGAAGTCCCTCCATCCAACAAAGAAGGGGAAGAAGCTATACAGGTTGAGGCCTCACAAGGTAGCCCCTCCAATCCATCTTATGAAGGATGAAGCCTTCGAGCATCCTTCCAGAAGAGCAGGCAGGAAATCCCGCAAAGATTTAAGGGAAGAGGAGGCTGAGAGACTCAAAGTCCAAGGAAGCCAGTCCACCATAGAAATGTCCATTGGAAGAAACACCAGACCAAGGCCTTCAGAGGGAGGCCCCACTCCCCCCCTCAAGTAAATTATGAAGCTCACCTCTTGGAACTGCAGAGGATTTGGGAATGCCCCCAAAGCTGAAGCAGTCATGGATCTCCTGAAAATAGAACCCTCAGACATCCTCATGCTCCAAGAGACGAAGATAGAAGGCCGGGCACTTCTAGACATCTTCAAGTCAAAGTGGAAGAAAAGCGCAGGCAAAGCAGTTAGTTCAAGGGGCTCCTCCGGAGGGCTGGGAACTCTTTGGACAGAAGATTTATTTATGCTGAAAAAAATCTCATGAAGCCCAGCACTGGATCTTCACGGAGGGGACACATTGTGCAAGTAAGTTGACTATCTCTCTTTTTAATCTTTATGTCCCTGTCTCTTACTCTGAAAAATGAGAATGATGGACCTCCCTTTTAGCATTTTTAGATTAGCATATTCCCAGTAATATTATCATAGCAGGTGTTCTTAACATAGTCCTGAAAGTAAAAGAGAAAAGGGGCGGCTCCATCAGCAGAGATCCTATGCTGGCCTTTGTGGAAGAACTCTCTCAGCAATGGGATCTTCTTGACTTCAATCCCATTCGCAGCTTGTACACTTGGTCCAATAATAGATCTGGGCCAGATCACATCTCTGCTCAACTGGATCGATTTCTGGTCCAAGGCTCCCTTATGATGGATAATAAGATAATCAAAACCAAAATTTTGCCTAAGCTGACCTCTGACCACAAGCCGATACAACTCCTCCTTGAAGACGAAGAAGATCTAAGCCCCCTGCCTTTTCGCTTCAGCCCTTTATGGATTGAAAGAGAAGGCTTTATCAAAACCGTAAAAGAAGCCTGGGCTAAATCTTTCTGAGGGTCTTCAAGTTTTATGTGGGAGCAAAAATTGAAGGCCACAAAACAAGCTTTGAAGGAGTGGATAAGAAAACATGTCCCTACTCCAACCAGCATAAGGAAAGAAGCAGTGTACACTATGGAGACCCTACAAACTGAAATGGAAAGCAAAGAGATTACATCGGATCTCTTGGAAAAAGAAATAAAGGCCCAATCCTCCACATATCGATCCTTTCGAAAAGAAGAAGAATATTGGAGAATCAAATCCAGGAGTCTGTGGCTAAAAGCAGGGGATCGAAACACCTCCTTCTTCCACAGAAAATATAGAGCCCGGCTGTCGAGGAACCACATCTCAGAAATAAAGACAACAGAGGGCCAGGTCAACAAAGGCTTCACCCAAGTCAAAGCTGCTGCGGACAACCACTTCAGAAATCTTTTCAGTGAGGGAACTCATGCCTCCGAGGGGGAAATAGCAGATTTCCTCTCGAACATCCCTTATCTAATCAGACCAAAAGACAATGTTGCTCTCACCAGCGAGGTTATAGAGGAGGAAATCATCAAATTTATCTGGTCCATGGAATCAGATAAGGCTCCGGGTCCAGACGGATTCACGATTCATTTCTATAAAGTCTGTTGGAACATCATTAAAATAGATCTCCAAAAAATGATAAAGGGGTTCATGAGAAAAGCTAAGATCGGTGGAGGAACCAACTCCACTTACCTAGCTTTAATCCCCAAAGAATCTAACCCGGAAACATTTGCCAGATTCAGACCCATATCACTTTGCAATGCATCTTATAAAATACTGGCCAAATTGTTAGCAAACAGGATCAAGCCTTTGCTCAAGAGGCTGATCTCCAGTCCCCAAGGTGGCTTTGTGGAAGGCAGGCACATACTCGACAATGTCATTCAAGTACAGGAGACAATCCACTCCAGCAAAAGGAGAAAAGAAAAAGGAATGTTGATTAAACTAGACATGGCTAACGCGTTTGATAGAGTCAATTGTTCTTTTCTCATCAAGGTCCTCCTCTCCTTCGGCTTCTCGCCCCATTTTGTCCAGCTTATAAATGCCTGCATCGATAACCCTTGGATCGCCCCCCTTGTCAATGGTCGTCCCTCTAATTTTTTCCAAGCACAGAGAGGCATCAAGCAGGGATGCCCTCTCTCTCCTTTCCTATATATCTTAATGGCAGATACCCTCAATAGAAAACTCTCAGCTGAAAGAATAGTTGGCTCTCTCCCTGGTCTCAAATCCTCTTCAGATATCGTCCCTCTGAACCATGCACTCTTTGCAGATGACTCACTTCTTCTCGGAGGTGCGTCTCCCATAATCGCCAAAGTCTTTGATTCGGTCCTAAAAAGCTATTGAAGAGTCTCAGGTGCTCTCATCAATGAGAGAAAGAGTGAAATTTACAGTTGGAACACAGGTTAACAAGAGCTCATTAACATCTCGAACATCCTGGGGTTCAGAGGTCATGCCAGCTAGGAGAAGATTAAATATCTCGGCCTCCCTATTACAATTGGAGTCAATAAAAGGTCGGTTTGGTCAGATATCATTTGTAAAATCAAAACAAAAACAACAGCATCGGGTGGCTATTGGTTAACCAAAGGAGGAAAAGTCATTTTAACTAAAACTCAGTTGTCCACGCTCCCAATCTACCAAGCCGCATTCTTATGGGCACCCACAAATGTCATGGAGCAAATATCTAAACTATTAAGGGATTTTTTATGGCAAGGAGGGAACGGTAATGAAAGCAAGTTGCATTTAGCAAATTGGGACCTGGTTAGACGGCCGATCGCAGAGGGGGGTCTTCAAATCCGCGATCCCTCCCTTGTTAATCTGGCAATGGGAGGAAAACTACTCTAGAAAATGGCTCACGAGCCCAACCACCCAACCAACAACATAATGTTGTCTAAATACGCCCGCAACTCGTCCTACAGAAACCTGCAATTTGATTCCTCTGTCAACAATACGCACATCTGGAAACTCTGTTGCAAAAGCAACATTTTTTTTTAATAAATCCCTGCACAGAGTGTCGGGCAATGGCAAGCGTACTAAGTTGTGGCAGGACAAAATAATGGGGAGCAATCCGTTGGAGGGGAACGAGGACATCGCCAACATCGGAGAATGGCTGATGCGCGCAGGCAAAAACAGTCTATACGACCTCTCGAATTGGGACTGTCGGGGAGATTGGGCCGGATGGAATTTCAATGGCGTCCCAGATTGGTTAACGCCCCAAAAAAATCTTCTTGTCGAACTGTTGGAAGGCTCCACTCCTGAAAACCGCCATATTAGAGACAGCTAGGCTTGGGAACTGTCAGGCATCTATACTGCAGCAGCAGGTTACAAAGCTCTCCAGGATCCAAAGAACAACACTCACTCTCCGACCTTCTGGAAGCTTGCATGGGACAATCTAGCTCTCCCTAAAGTGAATTTCTTTTTCTGGACGTTGGTACATAACAAACTTCTTACAGGAGACAATCTAGAGAAAAGGAATATTGCAGGGCCTCATAGGTGCGAGCTTTGCAGAAGCAACCTTGAAACTGCCCAACACTTATTCCTAGAGTGCAAATTCGCTAAGGAAGCTTGGGAGCTCACTCTTTTGGACCTACAAATTCCAGCCTTCCCTCAGAGCACTGTAGCTGGACTGTTCGCCTCTTTGGAGAAATATCTATCCTCATAGCATCCCCACCAAATCCTTCTGGCGTAAAATTTGGACATCAATCCCCAAATTTGTTTGTTGGCAGCTATGGTTGGCTCAGAATGACCAAATCTTTAATGGAAATAGACACTCCCCTTTTCAAGTTGCAGTTAAAGCTAAAGCTTTTCTCTTGGAAGTTGCCCAACAACAGTTCTTCAAAGAAGACCCTCTCATCCTTCCGGAAGAAAGGAGATGGCTTTGCCCTCTTGAGCCTTCTCCTCGTAAGCTCCTCCTCACTCCTCAAACAGCAAATCTGGAATGGAGAATAAGAGATTCCGAGGAATGCTTCATAAACTGGTGGAGATCCAAAAATCTCACCACAATCTTCTTTGACGGGGCCTCCAAAGGAAATCTCGGGAACGCTGGTGCGGGAGGGGATCTCAAGAGACTGCTTCTATTGGGGTCTAGGCTTGAAAACAAACAACCACGTAGAGATTTTCGGTCTCCTCAAAGCTTGTCTAATAGCAAGAGAAAAGGGGGTTAAAGACCTCCAAGTCTTTGGAGATTCTGAGATTCTAATAAAAAAATTAAACACGGAAGACCTCTTCAACAATGCTAGTCTCAATAAAATTCTGGGCAGATTGAAAAGATCCCTTCAAGATTTCACCTCCTACAAGTTCTATCACATTCTTAGAAATCTGAATGGCGAAGCGGATCAGATGGAAAACAAAGGATGCTCACTCATGAAAGGGCAGCTACTTATCAACGACGATAATTTCTTTCAAATTCCTTGAAATCGCTGTAACTCAAAAGCTGAATATGCAGGTTGTTTTCATTGTAAATGGGGTTGCCTCGGCAAAGACCCCTCCTATCTTTTCAAATAAATAAAACTCATATTTGTTACAGTTAAAAAAACAAAAAAACAAAATATGTGGGCTTATTTAAAGATTAAATAGTAAAGATAGAGATAGATATAGCTATGATTAAAAGTATTGCTTAGTTTAGTTTAGTTTTTTTATATGATGGGTGTTTGGGAGGTGGAAATGACTTGAATAGTTTGAAAAAAGTTAAGGACATGTGAGCTTGATGGTTTAGAACATGTGCTTTACCATAAGAGGTCATAGGTTCAAATCTAGATTTAGTAGAGTATATATACTTCTATAGATTTTCGCAATCAGATCATTGCGCAGTGTGGGTCCCTTATCCTATAAACAAGGGGATCTCGTACACCAATTTGGTGTCTAGCTCGACGGTGACCTTATTATTATTTATCAAGAATTATATTGGATGATTGATTATATTGGATGGTGCAATGAAATTAATGTTGTACGAGATTTTACTAGTTTCAAATAGATTGAAATGTGAAAGAAAATGGTTCCTTTGTCTTGGGATTCAAAAAGGTTGTTTCTCCTCAAATGTCATAAAACAACCACATTGGTATGAACCTTTTGATGTGCAGAACTTAGAGTTAAACATCTCTAATAAAGAAAGACTTTTAAATTTTTATTTAACACTTTCACCTTTGATCATCCACCATTTATCAAAAAATGGGATGTTGTGTCATGGTTATGGCATGTAGCCACTCAACTCAACTTAGTGATGATGTCAAATTCACTTAACAATTACTTTGTTTTTGGGACACATTGACTATGAGGGAAAAAATTATTTCTTGGGGGACTTGAATACTAGTGGACGTAATAACATTACCCTACTTTCACTAGCCTTGAAATCCCTTTTCCAAAATGGCTAAACACTTAATTTCAAACAATGAAATAAGAGTTGAATATTTAAATAATAAAGGAGCACCTTTGGCCTAAAGAAATCTACATCGATTGATTTCAATTAGTAGTTAGAGATGGAATATGTAATGCCCTCCTCCCACATTTACCCAAGCTAACTAGTCCACTGGGGTAAACATGTGACGAGAGGCGACTATGATGTGATTCAACTCCCCAAGTACAGTTAGGGAATTGGATTTGACAAAACAAAACCAAACTAACCTTCCCCGGGAGCTATAGACCCTTTAGGAGGTAACCAACCCTTCCAGGTGCTTAACCCTTGAAACAACTTCTATTTTTACTGTCTTAGAGCCTCAATCGCTCCCATGGAAAAGCATGTATGTGACCAAAGCCTTCTAGTCGCTCCCACTACAAGGCATGCCAGTGACTGTGGACTTTTCCAGGCAGTGTTGACCCAGTGACCCTGGATTCTGTGGCGCTTTTTCAGGGCTAGGTCTCAGGCCACTACCCAGAACTTCATGAAACTTTCAGAAATGATAAATGACATTGAAAAAAAGGTACTAATGCAGACACTTGAGTAAGGACTTGACCAAACCCCTACTAGCCATGATAGGCATTTCATCAAACATGTTACAAATAAATATACAGGTCATAACAACAGATCTAAGCATATGGGTCTCATACTTGTTTGATATTCATAAAGAAGCAATGTTTCCATATCACAATAGCTGCATTATCATTTATTAGGTCATATATTCATTATACATTCAATTGCAAATCAAAACATGATGAGAGCCATACATCAAGATTGTCATAAAACATACTCATAACCAACATATAACTAATAGAAATAACAAGGATATAACAGCCATAATATCCACATATAAGCCAACACATTTACACATGAAATACCAAGGAGAAGGAGCTCATATTAATGAATGCATAAGTCAACCAAAGTTGGGACTTCCACGAACCACTCGACCATAAATTGGTTGAACCAAATCTTTCTTTTAGTCAATCACCCCTGTGCCATATTCCAAGCATGAATGTGGGACTCAAAACCAAACCAAACCAGGTTTCCTCGGGCTTTACCGCAATCCTCGTTGGATCACTAGGCCCTAAACAAGCATGGATGCCTCCGGATCCCTCCACCTACATCATAAGGAATTTGGGTGCCTCATAGTCTTTAGGCTTTACCATATATCCTGCCATACAACGGTCGAAGATTCCTACACATAATCAAGACTCCACCCTCCAGGCCTTACTGTATATCCCACCATTCAATGGTCAAGGATTCCTAAGCCTAATCAAGCGCACACACCTCTAGGCTTTACTGTATATCCCTCCATTCACCAGTCGAGGATTCCTAGGCCCAAAAAGGCACACAAAATTCAACTTTACCGCAATCCCACCTTCTCTGGTCTAAGGATTCCTAGGCCTTGTGCTTTTTCTTTCATAGACCACCTCACTCAGTTTTGAAACCATCCGACAATCCAACTCAACCAAATACAAGAAAACCCATCACACCATGGCTATCCAGAAATGGTAAGGAAAGGCTGAAGAACACTATCACACCTCGAAAAACCCATGCCAATGATAGCAAGAGAACCAAATACACACATGCATGCCAAATATAGCAAGGAAATCACACATGTAAATTGATACCTGCAAGTAATCTCATTGTAGCTGCTAGATGTTTCTCTTCCTTGCTTGATCTTTGATTTCCTTTGCCTTCTTGGTCCTTCTTTTGCTTTCATTAATCCAATGCTAGAGTGCTCCAAGAATGCTCTAAGTGTCCAAGAGTGAGAGAGACAGAGAGAACAGAGAGAGAGCTCCAAAACTGAATTGACCAAAAGGTTACCAACTGGTCCCTCAAAAGCCTTTTTATTAATGAGGCCTCTAATTTCTTCAATTTTCCATTTTTTCCCTTCAATTTCCTCCTCACATGCAACCTATGACCTTTCACCTTCCATTTCTCCTAATTTCCATTATTTTCATAAATAAATGTCAAATAATGCCTCATTCTTTCTCAAAGCCTTTACCATTGCCTTTGCCAATTTCCTTAGCCATAATAAATCAAATGAAAACCCATACTAGGATGTTTTTCCCAACATTCAGCTTGGAATACATGTCCCATGACCTTGGTCATATTTTGCCTTTATTAACTTTATTACATGGAATTTTGACCAGGGTTGTTACGAAACCCTCCCCCTTGGTGGAACACCATCCTCGATGTTTAATGACACTTACAACCAAAAATACCATTGAAAAGCAAAACATACTACCTATGGAGCTTTATAACACAACTCTTTGCAGTATTTACAATGACCACTGTTGAAACATAAGAAATATACCATTTACTGGAGCTTTATAACATAGCTCATTACAGTATTTACAATATCAACCACATATATACTCATATACATTTGCTTCAACCAGCAAATAAAAGGATACAATGCCTGTATCAATCAACAAGGGAATCCAGAGGCCCACACCTCCACCCTCAAAAGTAATACTAAGATTCACCTCTTTCCCAGGAAGTCCAGAATCCGCTGTCAAAATCAAATCTGTATCCAATGTCCAGTGCCACAATCCTATGCCACTTGTCCTCTCAATGAAAAATTACCGGCTCATTGTTCGATGGCACACTCTCAATGTGCTTCTGATTCCATCTAGCAATGCTAATGACTAAAACAAATATATTCCTTGACCTTCCCTTCTCTGCTACATAGTCCCTCGAGCAATCCGGTCACCCCTTTCCATGTAGTCACTCACCTTCCAAGTTCCTTGGCATCCCCTATCCCGATCGATCCATCCCTTGGCAAGGTTTCCTTGCATCGGAAGGTCCAAAAACCAAGGAATATCCCTGCCTCAAAACCATCATACCGATCATAGCATGCTCATGGCAATCAATGGACATTATTGGGTACCATTGTCCCACAACGGCCTGCGCTTGAAGTGCTTTACCAACTTACAGTTGCATGTTCCAATTCCTTATGTTGTTGCTACTAATGCTTACAATCAATTTCAACCACTCAACCGGGCATTTCCACGCTTTCTTGTACCAAGCACATAAATTCCATTAGATTAAAAATAAATTCAAATAGATTCAAATTATACCTCTGATCCAAAATGGATTTTGGATAGACTCCTAAGTCTAAGTGTTCCTCACAAAGGAAAATAAAATTCCAAGGAAGTTCTTGGAAATAGCCCCATGGCAGAGATCTTTTCATTTTGAATCTACTGCAACTTGAATGGGAAAAAATGGACTTAGGATGCAGAAGTTATCACAGAAAGAAGATGCCCTTTGTTCTTTGGAAAAAGAGGCAAAATCCCCTAAAATGGGCAAAAAACCCTTATAAAGGGAAATCGCATTGGAGGAGGTCCAAAAGGTGGACTTAAGCGGAAAGGGGACAAACCCCCGATTTCCAATCCCCGACATATCGAGTCAGAGGTAGGCACACACACATGACATAAGGTAAGGACCCTGGGCCGATGTGATATTGCGATCGCCAATATCGGCGGATCAGCATCGGTGATGGCATGAGATACGGGACGGACCCCCCCGGGCCAATGCGACTTGCCACTTGCGATATATCACTTTGCAACGTCACGTCGCAGCGACATAAAGGGGCGATAATAAGCCAGACCCGATGGGTTTTATAAACTTGACCTGATAAAATTTGAGTTCCGGTAAAAGGGATTTTCTATGTATTAACGCTTTTCGATGTAAAAACCGAAATACAAAGGAAAGACACCCAAAGCAGTAAAGATAGACCTGAAGGGGAATTAAAGGCGTGATTTATAAAATTTGAGTTTTGTAAGTGGGATTTCGGGGGGGCCTTAGCGGTAAATGGTATTGGGCTGGCTTTGCCCGATCCCATATAATGAACGATGCGTGGCTGGCGGAGGAGAGATGAAAAATGCCTTTTCGGGTGGGTAACCTCCATATCTTAAGCCACCCGAAATCGAATATTGACCGTTGGATCGAAGATCCCGTAGATCAACGATGGGGCTTGTGAAAGTGACCCAAGGCGGACCCGATGCGATATGAGGGCGATTTCGATATAATTTGAAATCCAATAAAAAGGATTTTGTTGGGTTTTTGAAGGTTTTCCCGAGTATTTGGGATCTCGCCCAATACGTTAATGCGATGTGATATAACGCCTAATGGTGGACCCAATAGGGATTTTAGGGGCGATTTAATGGGATTCCCAGTCCGAAAATTACGCCTGATAGTGTATTTTGCAGACATTCTCTGTGTAATGGGATTTTCTCAATTTTTGGGTTTTTGCCTACGAGAAAGCCTCAGAACCTCTGTAGCCACTCCTAATCATCACGCCATGCTGCAAGTAGACATTTTTACAGGCAATGATGCGTATTGAAGTCACGGAGCCAGATGGCTAGTCTAACTGACAGGGAGCAGAGAAGCCGCAGAGGGATAATGAATCACATAGAAATGGCTGGGTAGCCAAAAAGCCAGAAAAAAGTACTTCAAAGGAGGTAGAGAGCTCAATTGAGAGGAAGGGGCAAAAGCAAGAGAGTAGAGAGAGCAAAAGCTAAAGCGCAGAGCAGCTGAGGGAGCCTTGGAGTCACTTAGGGGTCAAGTGGAAAAACCAGAGAGCAGAAGGTTGCTGAGACAGTCGCTTGGAGGTCAAGCAGACTACTGAGAGCTCAGAGAAGCCAGAGCCGAAGAGCTACAGACAGAGCCAGAGCCAGAGCCAAGAGCTAGAGCCAGAGCCAAAGCCAGAGCAGAGAGCCAGAGCCAAAGCCAAGGGCCAAAGAGCTGAGAGCTTCAAGAGCCAAGGATAAGATGGTGTCTAAACCCATTGTGTTCTGTGTAAACCAATGGATTTGAGCCAAGAGCTTGTAAAAGGACCTATACCATAATCCCAGAGAGTCTAGTCGAGTTGACTAGAGCTCACAGAGACGTAGCCCAAGAGTTCTGGGTGAAATCCTAATTAAATTGTTGTCTTATGTGTTTGTTTTATGGCTGCATTGTCTACTGTTATATGTATGTTATATCAGCATAAACAACAGAATTTTAAAGCACATAAATAGTCAAAAATAAACATAAGCATACACCTTATTTTCAAGCACATATCTAATTCTGCATTGGTTAATCATAAAGACTTGGGAATATTTAAGCTTTCGAAGTGGGAGAGGTGCTTGTAAGTTAGACAAGAAGCCTAAGTGACCTATTTTCAGATCAGGTGGTATCAGAGCTTGAGATTGATTAACCACACCTTCAAAGAAGGTGATATCAAGGTTGGTTATACTAGAGCAAGTGGTATTAGAACATAATGCTTGATTGGTAGAGCAAAGATTGCTTGTCTGAAAGCTATTTGGGCAGTGAAGGATTGATTGTATGATTGATTGTATGCTTGTTGTAGACTGACTATTGTTTGAGTTTGCAGAGGTAAAGGGAAAGCTATTGATAGCTCAGTCCAAGAAGGATAGGAAGGAAGAAGGGCTGAAGGAATTCTTCTTATCCCAAAGGACCCCAAGGCAATCCTTGAAGCACAAGAGGTTTGTTGCAAAAGGTTGTTGAATAAGCTCTTTATTAATCTTGTTTGAAGTTCTTTTGTTCATTGGCATAATGACAACTTCTACAAGTGAGTCCTC
>APFE030178493.1:22202-32925 GCA_000404065.3 Pinus taeda
GTTTGTTGCAAAAGGTTGTTGAATAAGCTCTTTATTAATCTTGTTTGAAGTTCTTTTGTTCATTGGCATAATGACAACTTCTACAAGTGAGTCCTCAAATTCTTCTTTCTTCACAAAAGTCTTTGATGAGGACATGAAGCAAGACCTGGCCACCATGATGGATATGGTGAGAGAAATGTATGAGGATGGAAGGAAGAGTAGCATACTTAGAGAGCCGTTGAATTCCATGAAGGAAGAGAAGCAGTTGCTTTCTGACAAATTGAAGGAAATGGAGAGGCAACTTCATATTGCAAATATGAACCTGAAAAGGATGCATGAGTTGGAATCACCACTCTTTGTTGCCAAAGAAGCCTTAGTCAAGTATTAGCTTGAAGAAGAGGTAAACCATTATAGTTTGTCTCCAAATTCTTCTGAGAATGCTTATATTGGTTCTTTTGAAAAGCATACCAAAGGCATAGGTTCCAAGCTAATGTCCAAGATGGGCTATGAGAGAAAAGGCTTGGGTAGACATGCACAAGGTATTGTTGAGCCAATAATAATTGAGGAAAGACCTAAGTATTTGGGTCTTGGCTATGGACAAGCTTATGGAGAAAGTTCCAAATCTGCCATGAAGACCATTAAAACATCTCCAAGAAGGAGTTGCATTGTAGGTCTTCCACCTCAAGAGTGTGAAGATTGTATTAAGGAGGAATGCAATAGCTTGAAACATCATTTGCAGGATGCAGGTGTTCAAAAGCACACACTTGGACCAGAGAGTTGGGGAAACTCTAATAACCTTGAAGAGATTGATGGTGTTCCAAAGGGAGCCACTTCTTCATTTGCTTCACCTCCTCATGAAGGCAATAAAGGTGAAAGAGGAAGGTATAAATCTGGTCCTAATCATCTTCCTTCTGATTTTGCAAAGAATGATAAATTTCCACATAGATATGGGAAAAGAATTGCTTGTTCCTTTTGTGGTTTGGATAACCATAATGTTTCTAGATGTTGGAAGAGAATGGCCACATACAGGAAAATTTTGAAGGAAAAGAAGCAAGAAGCCAAAGGTCCATTGGACAAGGCAAATCATGCTATCAAGAGGATGCACATGTAGTGCACTTACTGCCATAAGCAAGGGAATCTTGCTGCAAAATGTTGGACTTTGACTCCAACAATGCTTCCACAAAAGCTGAAGAAGGTGGAAAGAGAAGATGGTAGAAATGGAAAGGAAGTTTCCATGATTGATGTGTTTCAGGATGATTCACATGTTGATGTTGATGTGCAGACAAAGGTAGTACCTTTGAAAGGGATTGGTGAGAAATGGTTAGAGTTCTTATCCAATTAAGATTGCATATCTATTGATGCGTCTATTTGCATTTCTTTGTTAATGGAATGCAAGTTGCAGGACTTTACCAAGAAGGTGAATGGGAGAAGTTGAGTAGGAGGCTCACTTTGTTGCTACAACATTATATTTCATTTCAGCTTCGAAAGTACAATGTGCTTAACTGGAAGTTGAAGAATGAAATTCATGCATGAGCTTGAGATGCATGAACACAGCGATGTTGATGATTTCCTTGTATTTGAACATGTATGTGTAATTAACTTGCAGGTTTGATTGCTTTGACATGCATGTGATGTAATGTTGACTTGGGAGAAGTTAACTTGGTCTCCAAGATGGAGATAATAATGAAGTGTTTCATCTTTTGAAAAAGAGTCCTAATGGTCTTTTTCTACATGCTTGACTTGAAGGGTCATTTGTTTTAAAGGCATGTTTTGTGGACTTATTGTCTAGTCCATCATTTGTGTGCAGATGTAAGACATGGAGGTGTTCACAAGATGTGAAATCTGTTTCTTTTGTTGAAGCAAGAGTTTAGGCCATCCAGTTATTATCTGTATTTCTGTTGTTGTTGACAGCTTTTCAAACAAGTACAAATGAATTTTTTGTGGAGCAAATGTACTTCACATTTTTTTGAGCCACCATGGATCAATGATCAAGGTAGAGAAGTTCAAACTACCTTCTATGACCATTTCAGCAAGAGTTCTGCAGGAAGGCAAGGAGGAAGACAGTTCTTCCGAAGAGGACCAGCCCATCTAGGAAGGGAAGTGGTCAGAGACTTTGGAAAATGAGGCACTGTGCAAGGCAAGTGTGTGGAGGCTGAAAGAAGAGGGTGTTGTTACTCTCATTTACTGTTCAGATCGGTATATCAGTCTTTTGGAGACCAAAAGTTCTTTTAGTGGGAAGGTGTGATCCAAAATGGATTTTGGATAGACTCCTAATTCTAAGTGTTCCTCACAGAGGAAAATGAAAGTCCAAGGAAGTTCCTGGAAATAGCCCCATGCAGAGATCTTTTCATTCTGAATCTACTGCAACTTAAATGGGCAAAAATGGACTTAGGACGCAGAAGTTATCGCAGATAGAAAATGCCCTTTGTTCTTTGGAAAAAGAGGCAAAATCCCCTAAAATGGGCAAAAAACCCTTATAAAGGGAAATCGCATTGGAGGAGGTCCAAAAGGCGGACTTAAGCGGAAAGGGGAGAAATCCCTGATTGTCGATCCCCAACATATCAGGTTGGAGGTAGGCACATGCACATGACATAAGGTAAGGACCCCTGGTCGATGCGATATTACGATCGCTGATATTGGCAGATGGACATCGGCGATGGCATGAGATAAGGGATGGACCCCCTGAGCCAATGTGACTTGCGATTGCGATATATCGCATCACAACGTCGCATCGCAGCGACATAAATGGGTGATAACAAGTCGGACCCAATGGGTTTTATAAACCTGGCCTGATAAAATTTGAGTTCCGATAAAAGGGATTTTCTGTGTATTAACGTTTTTCAGTGTAAAAACCAAAATACAAAGGAAAGACACCCGAAGCGATAAAGCTGGACCCAAAGGGAGTTAAAGGCATGATTTATAAAATTTGAGTTCCGTAAGCGGGATTTCGGGCGGGCCTTAGGCGATAAATGGTATTGGGTCGGCTCCGCCCGATCCCATACAATGAACAACGCATGGCTGGCGGAGGAGAGAGGAAAACCACCTTTTCAGGTGGGTAACCTTCGTATCCTTAAGCCACCCAAAATTTCATATTGACCATTGAATCGGAGATCCTGTAGATCGATGGTGGGGCTTGTGAAAGCGACCCAAGGTGGACCCGATGCGATATTAGGGCAATTTCGATATAATTTGAAGTCCGATAAAAAGATTTTGTCAGGTTTTTGAAGGTTTTCCCGTGTATTTGGGATCTCGCCCAATACGTTAATGCGATGCGATATAACACCTAATGGCAGACCCGATAGGGATTTTAAGGGCTATTGAATGGGATTTCAAGTCCGAAATCACACCCGATAGTGTATTTTGCAGACATTCTCTATGTAATGGGATTTTCTTAATTTTTGGACTTTTGCTTATGAGGAAGCCCTGAAACCTCTGTAACTACTCCTAATTATCATGCCACGTTGCAAGCAGGCATTTTTATAGGCAACGATGAATTTTGAAGCCACGGAGCCGCAGAGCCAGATGGCCAGTTTAACTGACAAGGAGCCGAGAAGTTGCAGAGCCGCAGAGGGATAATGAATCACAGAGAAATGGCTGGGGTAGCCAAAAAGCCAAAAAAAGTACCTCAAAGGAGGCAGAGAGCTCAATTTAGAGGAAGGAAAAAGCAATAGATTATAGAGAGTGAAAGCTCAAGCACAGAGCAGCTGAGGGAGCCTTGGAGTCACTTGGGGGTCAAGTGGAAAAACCAAAGAGTAGAAGGTTGCTGATATAGTCGCTTGGAGGTCAAGCGGATTGTTGAGAGCTCAGAGAAGCTAGAGCCAAAGCCAAAGCCAAGAGCCATAGCCAAGAGCCAGAGCCAGAGCTGAGAGCTAGAGCCAGAGCCGAGGGCCAGAGAGCCGAGAGCTTCAACATCCAAGGATAAGATGGTGTCTAAACCCATTGTGTCATGTGTAAACCAATGGAGTTGGGCCAAGATCTTGTAAAAGGACCTATACCATAATTCCATAGAGCCTAGTCGAGTTGAATAGAGCTCACAAAGACGTAGCCCAAGAGTTTTGGGTGAACTCCTAATTAAATTGTTGTCTTATGTGTTTGTTTTATGGCTGCATTGCCTACTGTTATATGTATGTTATATCAACATAAATAATAGAATTTTAAAGCACATAAACAGTCAAAAATAAACATAAGCATACACCTTATTTTCAAGCACATATCTAATTCCACATTGGTTAATCATAAAGACTTGGGAATATTTAAGCTTTGGAAGTAGGAGAGGTGCTTGTAAGTTAGACAAGAAGCCTAAGTGCCCCATTTTCAGATCACCTCATTGGTGGCCCGTCAAAAATGTACACTTGCACTTATGTTCACTTCCTGTCACAACAAGCCAAACCAACTCTTTACCAAATCATCATGAATAAACATATCATATCTGGTTAGCTTAAAACTCAACCATCATAAATCAAGAATCATGAATTGCATGCCCTCATCATAAACCAGAATCATAGATCACATGTAACCATCATAAATCAGAATCATAGACCACATGCATAATAAAACTGAAATAAAATATTCATACTTATCCTTTAAACTGTCTGTTGCTTCTATCTTTATCCTTTTCGTACCCATACTAGATTGGTTGCCACACCCGGCAAACACCCAGTGCCTTTTATTTTCTTCAATCACGTACACATACAAAATGTACATCACAACAAATACATCCACACACAACGTACAACACCACACAATACATACACCTAAACCTAATATACATCACGACACAATACATAATCCTACATCCGACGTACAACACAATACACATATGTACACATAGTGCAACACAACGAATACACATGTCACGATGCCACGACTACATAATGCACTTCATAGTACCGCATGTAAACAACACAACATGTATGACACACACACAATACCACATGTGCAACATGTACGCAATACCACCTGTACACAACACAACATGCACAACATGTGCACAACATCACATGTACATGGCACCATCTGCACAACATGTACACAATGCCACATGTATACCTCACCACATGTACAACGTGTACATAATACCGCATGTACACAACACCACATGCACGACACCACATGTACATAATGCCACATGCAGGACATGTACACAACACCACCTACACATAGCACCATCTATACCCAACACTGCATAGGCAATATGCACACAACACCATATATACAACAAGCACACAACACCATAGGTACAATAACTGAATATACAATATACACAACAGTAGCACTACACATCCCAAACCACACTGTCTCTACCAGGCAAACTTGCTTCTAGTGTCTCTCTGCCATCCATGCTTATCTTAGCATGACACAGATCATGTTGTTTTCATTCCACTGATGTATCTCTCAACATTACCTATCCATAACGTAAACATAAGCATAGTATAAACACATAATATCAACTCATATCCACATGATATTGACCTCATAAATTTGTCGAGACTATTCTTCTCACTTGCTTCCCCATAAGACCAAGAACCTCTTTCAAGCCATTCCCCTACATAAGCAATCATTATGCCACAAGAATGATCCCTCACAACCTTGTTAGATAGTGACATGCATAGATACATATATACATATAAACATTTGCATAAAACAATCATGATTCATGACGACCCTGTCAAACAACAACATATGTACATACATATATACATTTGCATAAAACAATCATGATTCTTGACGACCCTACCATACAAGAACATACATACATACATATATACATATATAGACTGTTGGCATTATGATACAGGTATTGTCCTTGATGGCAACTCACTCGGATGAAAGATCACAGTATAGCAGGTAAACAATAAAGAATTACAGATCAGTCTTCACAGAATGAAGAAAGAAATGTATACGCAGGTTAACCATTGACCAAGCTGCGTATACACACAAGTTCACAGAAAGAAAAGCACGCATACCTTGGAAAACTAAGTTTTTGTTCCATGGTATTGGTCCAAGGTATTTGGTCAGAGGTATTGACCCTAGGTATTTGGTCCAAGGTATTGGTCCTAAGTGGTTTTGGTCCATGGTATTGAGAAAGGCCTAAAACTATAAAAGGAGGAGAAGATAATTAGGCCAAAGTGTGCAAGTATCAAATATCTGATGAAGTGTGAGATCTAGTATGTAAGTTATTGGGTTATGGTGCATTGCGGGATCTAAACCAAGGATGAACCTTAGCAGATGATGAGGGATTAGATCTAATGATGGATCGGGATCTTAAGGCATAAAATGAACTATCATTATGTGTTTTTTCTCATGTATATTCTAGATTTGAATATTGACGCATATATTATTCTGTAAATGATATGATCTGGGTATAACTAAAGTATGGAATAGCTGCAAATCTCTGAATTTATATTTGTAGATGTATACGCTAGTTGGCTTTGAGAAAAAGCGCGTATACACGTAGGTTCAACACATGGAAGTAGCGTACACCTTATAAAATATGTTTTAGTTGCTTCTGTTTGTTGCTGTAGAGTTCTGGGTTCTGGCTTGGGTTCTGGTTACTATATTTTGGTGACAGTATTCTGAATGATCAAATTGATGGGTTTTCAAAGTGATTGATTGATTCGATTGTGGTTGGTTCAAAAGGTGATTGGTTGATGCAAATATATTTGACGATTGAATTATAGTTATGATGTTGTTATGGATCTAGTTTGAAAATTTATGAAACATGGTCCCTGGAGGAAGAGATAAGGTCATAGCCTTTTGTAGGTCGGAACCTACGTACCATCAAACATATTGGCTAGTACAAGAGCTACGGGGTTGTAGCTCCCTTCCAGTAGTAGTTTGAAAACGAGAGAAGGTTGTAGCCTTCTGCAGGTAGAACCCTGCGTACTGGTATAAGCCTGCATTGGTACCAAATTGTAAACAGATTTTTCTTATCATTAAAAGAATACAGAGACAACATCAACAAGTGGTTTTTACCCACATTGGGTTTCCACCTTATATCCTGGTGTTCATGTGTGATGCTTATGAGTAATGCTTTATTCTGCCTTTACTGCACTGTTTAATCAATATCTGACATACTCGTTAAGGTTCAATGCATGATAATTTAGGTAAATCAAAAGTTCTCTGCATATACGTTGGTTGCATTAATAACAGTCGCATGTACACACTAGTTCACTTAGCTAAAGTAGCATATACAAATCTGCCTATGGAAATGAAATATTATTGAGTTACAAATACTGATTCCTCCCCCTTCTTAGTATTATTTCCAACAATTGGTATCAGAGCCAGGTTCTTCAGAAGAAGCTTGATCGCTTGAAGGAAGATCCATCATCATGAGTAATCAAGAAAGTGGGGGATCCATCATACTACCAATATTTGATGGGAGCAACTTTGTTTATTCGAAGATAAGAACCACATCCTATCTTCAATCACTTGGAACAGAGGTCTGGGAAATCGTGGAAGGAGGATATACATTTCCATCAGCAATTCCTACAGATACGGCAGGTAAAAAACAATATGAAACCAACGTCGGGGCTATCAATACATTATTAGGAAGTCTGTCACAATTAGAGTTTGTGAAAGTTATGCAGCTCAAATCAACCAAAGAAATATGGGACAAAATCGTTTTAAGCTACGAAGGAGACTCTCAAGTAAAACGTGCTAAACTGAAAACTCATATTTCAATATGAAACTCTTAAGATGCACAATGATGAAAGTATAGCTAGTTACTTCTTACGTATAGATGAGGTTCTTAATTGCATGAAGAATCTGGGTGAAGAGATAAAGGAAGTTACCTTAGTTGAGAAAGTTTTAACATCCTTGTCTGCTAAATTTGAATCAAAAGTATTTGCCATAGAAGAAAAATAGGATCTACAGACTATTACTATGACACAGCTTCACAGAATCTTAAGTGCCTTTGAGATGAGAAAAGGAGGCCCATCAGATATGAGAGAAGCCACATTTAAAGCTTTAGCAAAAGGAAAAAAAGAACTCAATGAATCAGGACATATTTCAAAAGAAGAAGATGAAGTAAACTTTGTCAAGAAGCTTCAATGGGGTCCCGAAAGATTTAGAGGTAAACTACCTTTCAAATGTTTTTCCTGTGGTAGAGTTGATCATTATGTTGCCAAATGTCCTCATAAAGATAAATATGATAAAGGGAAGGAATCTGCAAAATGAAATAGAAAACAAAGTGTAAGTAAAAAGAGTTACTATACTCGTGAAGACAACGATGGATTATCAAATAGTGATGAAGATGAAAATAGTAATGACTATAGACTTCTAATGGTTTATGAAGATGATAAATTTTTGGATGCTTTAGAAGAAGATGACCTTCATGAAGAAATCTCTAAACTCAAGATCTGTTTAGAAGAAAAGAATATGATTATTAATACCTTGACATATCAACTTGCTGAAAGAGAAAAACACAATGAAAAACTAGAATGTGAAATTGTGGGTCTAAGAAAGGATCTTGAGAAAACAAAATCTCTCAATCTTCGATTTGCTAAAGGATCAGACACCTTAAATGAAATTATCAAAGTGCCACGTTTTCCTCTGATAAAGACAGGTCTTGGATAAACTGAAGAAGCACGTCAATCACAAAAGCCGTCAACCTCCACTGAAAGCTATCTTGATGCAGCAAAGAACAATGAATAGTATAATAATCATCAGCAAAGGCAGAAAGCAGATCACCAGGTAAATCAAGCTCAATTTGCTTCAAGGATGAATAGAAGTCACAACCAACCTCAGGTAAATCATATTTAATTTGCTTCAAAGATGAATAGAAACTACAATCACCAGGTCAATAGATTCAAAAATCGCAAGGACGTCTTCAATGGTCAATGTTTCTCATGTCATAATTTTGGACACAAAGCTGCTCAATGTGTTGCTTACAAAACCATCATGACTAGAGAAGCACGAAATCAAAGGAATGTGACATGGATCAAGAAAAGTTCCTATAATAACTTTTCTCTTCTTGAAAACGAAATAGAATGCTTAATTTGTAACAACTTTGGCCATGAAGAATCTGAATGCAGGAGCAAATTTCGACAAATATATCAGAAGGAGAAAACTCCAATGAATCCCAAAATATGGAGAAAGAAAGAACCGCAAACAGAAATATGTGGTATAGCCTTGTATGCAGAAGGACAAGAAAACCAGTGGTACATCGACAGTGGATGCTCAAAACACATGACATGTGACAAAGAAAAACTACACTCATATAATGCCTTAGGAAAGGAAAAGAATGCCTCATTTGGAAATGACACTCCTACTGTCATAAAAGGTAAAGGCTCTGTTTTCTTGAAAGAAAAAGTTAAAGCTGGGAATGTTATGTATGTTGATGGTCTAAAGCATAACCTGTTGAGTGTTAGTCAAATGTGTGATCAAGGAAATGATGTGGTGTTTTGTTCAAATGGATGTGTTGTTCGTGAGCTTGATACAGGAGAAACCGTGATCAAAGGTACAAGAACTCCAAACAATTTATGCATACTCAAGGGAGGACAACAACAATGCTATCTAAGCAAAAATGTTGAAAACTGGCTATGTCATAGAAGATTGGGACATCTAAGCTTTTCTAAAATAAGAAAAGCATGTAGATTCCGGGTTGTTCATGATCTTCCAGATATCTGCATTCCTGAAAACACAATATGCAAATCATGTCAATTCGGTAAGCAAACCAGATCTCACTTCATTGAAAAGAAAGGGTCAGCTAGTAAGCCTCTTGAACTTGTTCATACTGATTTATGTGGACCATCAAGGAAAAAGTCACCTCGCAGAGAAGAATACTTTATATTGTTCATTGATGATTTTTCCAGAATGTGTTGGATAGGTCTTTTAAAGCATAAAGATGAAGCATTTGAAAAGTTCAAAGCCTTCAAAGCCTTGGTTGAAAATGAATCAAATCGCAAAATCAAATGCCTAAGATCTGATCGAGGAGGGGAATTTACCTCGGATTAATTCCTTGACTTTTGTGAACAACATGGAATAAAAAGGTAGTTCTCCACTGCAAGGACTCCTCAACAAAATGGAGTGGTAGAAAGAATGAACATAATTGTTCAACAAATGGCTCGAGCTATGCTAGAAGAATTTGGAACTCCTGCAACCTTCTGGGGTGAAGCTGCATTCACCGTTGTCACTATTCTCAATCAAACCAATGTTCGGGTAAACAACACTCAAACTCCACATGAACTTTGGTATGGTAAGACTCCCACTGTAAAATACTTCAAAGTTTTTGGAAGCAAATGTTACATCAAAAGGACTGATGAGAAACATGGTAAGTTTGAACCCAGAGTAGATGAAGGTATTCATCTTGGCTACTCTTCCTGAAGTAAAGGATATAAATGTGATAATAAAAGACTTGGGAAAATTATTGGAAGTATTGATGTGGTGGTTGATGAAGCATGCAAAAATCCAAAACAGATAAAAACCGAAGATTATGACAATGAAGAAGACGAGGATCATTTTCCCACATCAAATCACATTGATTCTAAAGAAGAAACCAATGAAGCACCAGAGGAAGAGATAACGGTAGAAGAAAAGACTCTATCCAGGTTTGTTCAGAAAAATCATCCAAAAACTCAAATTTTAGGGGAAAAAGGGGTAGGTGTGCAGACAAGAAGAACTATTACAGAAGCCTCAAGCTATCTAACATTACTATCTTCCACTGAACCTCAAAATGTAAATGAAGCATGTAAAGATGAATGTTGGGTCAAGGCCATGAATGAAGAACTTGAGCAAATTGAAA
>APFE030178493.1:33360-73307 GCA_000404065.3 Pinus taeda
GCCATCAGTATTTCAAAGAATCTAGTCATGCACTCCAAGACCAAGCACATACCCATCAAATATCATTTTCTACATGAACAAGTGCTTGAACAAAAGGTCAAATTGGAGTATGTTCCCTCCAAAGAACAAGTTGATGATATTTTCACTAAACCACTGCCCAGAGAAACATTTGAATATCTCAGACAAAAGCTGGGAGTAGTTGTTGCATCATCCTGCTATTAAAATCCTATTTTTCAGGTAAAGGTTGTTATACGTGAGTTTCATGAAGCGTAGTCACGTACATACGCGGGTTTTTGTGGGCATAGTCGCGTATATGCTGGTTTGAAGAATAGCAGTGGGCCAGACTGAGGAAAAAGGAGTCTGCTATGGTTCTGTCAATTATCTACTCTGTTTGATGATGATTTCAATCTGCTAATAACATGTGGAAATATATTTGTCCTCATAAAGTTGTTGATAACTTGATGTATATCTGATTGATGATGATGATTTGATATCTCTTATTGACATATGCAATGATCAGATCTGACAGTGAACAGGTGGAACAGGTTCAGGGGGAGAACATGGTCGATACTCACATATGTTGATTATCATGATTGATATGGGATGTTACTAGTGATGATATAATGAAGGTTCTTGTGGAAATATCATGTAGTTCATGATAAAGATGTCTATGATGTTTTCACATACATATGATATGATTTTGTGCTACTGCTAGGAGATATGACATATACTTAGTTGATTCATGGAAGGTTATGATAAGGGAACGAAGCAAGTTGATCTTGATGAGATCAAGAGGATGAGTTGATATATGCAGACATTCTTTGACACAAGTTGATGATATTTTGGGAACTAATGATGGACATATACAGGATGCTGGTCTGGATGTTGTTGACAGATGCTACTGACGGTGCAAATCATATGATAGTTTCTTGTTTAAAGATATTTGGTCTCTGTTATATATGTCATGTATATCATTTAATGTAAAGGTCATGAAAAACCTCATTTGTAACCCCACTATGCATGGGATGGATGATGTAATGTTTTGTATAAACAATTGGTATATTCCCACTTGGTTAGGTAGATGAGTCAAATTCAGTATATCCCCACTTGGTTGGGAGATGGATGTATGTATGAGTCATTGGTGATAGGAAGATAGGGTCACGTTATTCTTTTAGAACATCTTTTTGTAGACTTTGCTTGTGCTCAGGGGGAGCATGGACTCGATATGTACTCAGGGGGAACATGACCCGTTGCCCTTGATGTCAAAGGGGGACAATGACTTGGTATGGTTGTTGCCATCAATTCCAAAGGGGGAGATTGTTGGCATTATGATACAGGTATTGTCCTTGATGGCAACTCATTCAGATGAAAGATCACAGTATAGTAGGTAAACAACAAAGTATTACAGATCAGTCTTCACAGAATGAAGAAAGAGAGGTATACGCAGGTTCACCATTGACCAAGCTGCGTATACACGTAGGTTCACAAAAAGAAAAACGCGTATACCTTGGAAAACTAAGTTTTTGGTCCGAAGTATTTGGTCCATGATATTTTGATCCATGGTATTGGTCCAAGATATCTGGTCCGAGGTATTGGTCCTAGGTATTTGGTCCAAGGTATTGGTACTAAGTGGTTTTGGTCCATGCCATTGAGAAAGGCCTAAAACTATAAAAGGAGGAGAAAATCATTAGGCCAGAGTGTGCAAATATCGAATATCTGATAAAGTGTGAATCTAGTATGCAGGTTATTGGGTTATGGTGCATTGCACGATCTGAACCAAGGATGAACCTTAGCAGATGATGAGGAATTAGATCTAATGATGGATCAGGATCTTAAGGTGTAAAATGAACTATCATTATGTGTTTTTTCTCATGTATATTCTAGATTTGAATACTGACGCATATCTTATTTTGTAAATGATATGATCTAGGTATAACTAAAGTCTGAAATAGCTGTAGATCTCTGAATTTATATTTGTAGATGTATACACTGGTTGGCTTTGAGAAAAGCACATATACACGCAGGTTCAACACATGGAAGTAGCATATACCTTATAAAATATGTTTTAGTTGCTTCTGTTTGCTGCTGCATAGTTCTAGGTTCTGGCTTCGGTTCTGGTTACTGTATTTTGGTGACAGTATTCTGAATGATTAGATTGATGGGTTGTCAAAGTGATTGATTGATTCAGTTGTGGTTAGTTCAAAAGGTGATTGGTTGATGCAGATATATTTGATGATTGAATTATAGTTATGATGTTGATGGATCCAGTCTGAAAATTTATGAAACATGGTCCTTGGAGGAAGAGAGAAGGTCGTAACCTTATGTAGGTCAGTGCATACGTACCAGCAAACATATTGGCTAGTACAAGAGCTAGGGGGTTGTAGCTCCGTTCCAGTAGTAGCTGGAAAATGAGAGAAGGTTGCAGCCTTCTGCACATAGAAGCTTGTGTACGGGTATAAGTCTGCACTAGTACCAAATTGTAAACAGATTTTTCTTATTATTAAAAGAAGACAGAGACGACATAGCGGGTGGTTATTACCCACATTGGGTTTCCACCTTATATCTTGGTGTTCATGTGTGATGCTTATGAGTAATGCTTTATTCTGCCTTTACTGCATTGTCTAATTAATATATGACATATTGGTTAAAGTTCAATGCATGATAATTCAGGTAAATCAAAAGTTCTCTGCATATACGCTGGTTGCTTTAATGACAGTCACATGCACACGCTGGTTCACTTAGCTAAAGCAGCGTATACAAATCTACCTCTGGAAATGAAATATTATTGAGTTACAAATACTGATTCACACCCCCTCTCAGTATTATTTCCAACATAGACATCAACGTAATCATGAGTACAACATAATTACCAGGTATCATAAGATCTAGGTTAAGATAACTCCCTTTTTCCATGCACAACATTAAGAACAATAATTCCCAACATAGTCAAAGCATATGATATCTCAAATCCATTTACTTTACCTTTCCCATGATTGTCCTGCCACAATCCATTTACATGAATGAACCCCACCAGTCCAACTGACTGTCATACTCTTGCCTTAAACTTCCCTTACTCATGCACCAAGCTTCATTCGGGTCTTACATTACCTGATGGGTTTCATTCATCTCTTCCTGAGCTCCATTAACTTCCTCCTTCTCCACCAAATCCCGAGACCCTCAAAACATAAAAGGCAATAACAAGAAATCCAACACGAAGAAAACCATGAAAACCAATAGCAATACGACATCAAAAACAAAGTGGCAAGACCTTGCACCAGACACAATCAAAACCCATAAATCAAAGCTCAAACAAATCAAAAAATACCGAAGGCACAAAAATCCCAACAAACACCATGAGTCAACCCCATGGGTTCCCAATGCCTC
The DNA here is from genome assembly GCA_000404065.3 of Pinus taeda. Classification (NCBI taxonomy): domain Eukaryota; kingdom Viridiplantae; phylum Streptophyta; class Pinopsida; order Pinales; family Pinaceae; genus Pinus; species Pinus taeda. The sequence goes on from APFE030178493.1 coordinate 36,745, forward strand.
GAAGGGAAATTTAACCTGAGCCTTCTTCAAGATTTCATGGCAGTCTCTTTTTCCACACAATCCTTGCATCATACTGCCACAAACACATAAATGTCAGTGTATAAATAAATATAACACTACATCGATTACCTTACCTTGTTGTACCCAACACACTGACCTGTAACTGAACTTGTACATATATCATCTCTCAAGGGACTCCATTCCCTTGACAAATCCAACCATAGTTGAAAACCAACGTAATATATATATCAAATACATGTTTAGGAATATAAAGTATATCCACATAATATCAAACAAAATCTAGGTTAAGAAGACTTATTGTATTCAAAGCATTCATTCGTTTGGAATTGTGGTTCACAAACATAGCCAAAAGAATTCTCACCCAATTCCTTTCTTTTACCTTTACCTTATTGCAACTGAGCCTTACTATTTACTGTCACATCACCCAATAGATAGTTATATAAACAAATCAACTATTACCTTGTCATGCTAATACCAAGCATGTTGCCCTGCAACTGTTTACACATGTTACCACATGTTACAAGGATCAAAACGTCATGTCTATTAATTGGAATCAACCTTTTCCAAGACTAACAACCATGTCATAATCAAATAACAATCATTACTCATACTACTACAACTAGAACCTACTTACAGTTAAGTGCATATCAGTTGTCTCAACACATATGTGTTAGTACAACCGTCTTGAAGCATGATCATTCCTTCATTCCTTCAAGAAATCTCTTAGATACATACTCATATCATGTGATTAATCAAACATTCAAACAACATATAGATGACATAGTAGACACCAAACACTCAAACACCAACCAGATGACATAATCAAACACTCAAACACCAATTAGATGACATAATCAATTACTCAAATACCAAATGGGCGATATAATCACACTCATACCTCAATGTATCTGAGGGGATGCTATCTTGTCTGCACAATCAATATAGATTAGCATGATATAACTTCACAACATATCAACTCAAACATAAATAAGGTCATGATATTCATAACAGTAACTAGTTAACATGTTCACATCATGAAATCATAACACAATTGCCATTCATGCATAACAATCACATGTGCACAATCAATCTAGATTAGTACAACACAATATCACAAATATGTCGATTCATACCTGAATGTCATAACCCTAACCATTTGCACAATCCAATCTAGGTGAGCATGATACATGTAACATCAATATCCTAAGTGCCATAACCATAATCGTCATGCATATGACCACAATGCATATAACAACAAGTTACTACCATGCATGACTAACCGATGCATGTACATATGATCACATTGATTAACTAACATCCATTTTGCATGCAAACACAACAACAATAGAATGACAGGCATGTACATAACCATAATGCTCACAACAACCATTAAACAACATACCTGCATACCCAACATACAAAACTATATGTCGATCCGCTCTTACCCCAAAGTCTAGTGTTGCAACCTCATTCTAATAATACTTTATCCTGCTCTATCTCAGCCAACACGTTAGCATCATAACAACCAACAACATCATGATGACACAAACTACACAAAATGACCTCACAATGCATGTTTTCCCTACTATACATGCATAACTATAACCATGACAATACATGCATAACAACGTGTAGACATTGACATGCATAACAAATGCATATAAAAGTGATATAAATTCATGACAAACACATCCCAACAACAACCTCATCAACTTCTAAATGAAAACACAATTGTAACAATGACCATCACCATGCATACATAAAAAGCACATATACATCATATATGCATGCATGATAAAGACATTCTACATATTCAGTCCAAGTGTTGAACCATGCTCTGGTACCACTCTGTAATGCCCTCCTCCCACATTTACCTAAGCTAACCGGTCCACTGGGATAAACATACGATGAGATGCTACTATGATGTGATTCAAATCCCCAAATACAGTTAAGGAAGTGGAACCGACAAAATACAACCAAACTGACCTTCCCCGGGAGCTACAAACCCTTCAGGAGGTAACCAACCCTTCCATGTGCTTAACCCCTGAGACAACTTATCTTTTTACTGTCTTAGAGCCTCAGTCACTCCCATGGGAAGGGATGCATGCGACCAAAGTCTTCCAGTTGCTCCCAAAGCAAGGCATGCCAACGACTGTAGACTTTTTTGGGCAGTTCTGAGCCAACGACCCTAGATTATGTGCCACTTTTTTAGGGTTAGGTCACAAGCCATTGCCCAAAACTTCATCAAACTTTCTGAAATGACAAATGTCATTGAAACAAAGGTACTAATGCAAACAATTGAGTAAGGACTTGACCGGACCCCTACTAGCCATGACATGAATTTTGTCAAACATGTCACAAATATGCAATCTACAGGTTATAACAATAGATCTAACCATAGGGGTATCATACTTATCTGGGATTTGTAAAGAAGCATTTTTGCCATGTCACAATAGCTACATTATCATTTATTAGGTCATATATTCATTGTACATTCATTTGCAAATCAAGACACGATGAGAGACATACATCAATTTTGTCATAAAACATACTCATAACCAACATATAACCAACATAAATAACAAGGATATAACAACCACAAGATCCACATATAAGCCAATACATTTACACATGAAATACCAGGGAGAAGGAGCTCTTATTAATGAATGCATAAGCCAACCAAGGTTGGGACTTCCACGAACCACCCGACCATATACTCGCTTAACCAAATCTTTATTTCATCCAATCACCCCCGTGCCATATTCCAAACATGAATGTGGGACTCAAAACCAAAGCAAATCAAGTTTCCTCAAGCTTCACTACAATCCCCACCTGATCACTAGGCCCTAAACAAGCATGGATGCCTCCAGACATCTCCACCTACACCGTGAGGAATTTGTATGCCTCCTAGTATCTAAGATTTATCGTATATCCTGCCATACAACGACCGAGGATTCTTAGGCCTTCAAGACTCCACCCTCTAGGCATTATCGTATCTCCTACCATTCACCAGTTGAGGATTCCTATGCCTGATTAAGGCCACACACCTCTAGGATTTACCGTATATCTCGCCATTCAGTGATCGAGGATTTTTAGGCCCATCGAGGAACACAAAATTTGGCTTTACCGCAATCCCACCTTCTTTGGTCTAGGGATTCTTAAGCCTTGCATTCTTTCTTTCAGAGACTACCTCATGCAGTTTCGAAACCATCTGGAGATCCAGCTCAACCAAATACAAGAGAACCCATCACACCATGGCTATCAGGAAATGGCATGGCAAGGCTGGAGAACATTGTCACACTTGCCAAAACCCATGCCAATGACATCAAGAGAACCAAATACACACATTCATGTACCATGCATGCCAAATATAGCATGGAAATCACACATGAAAATCGATACCTGCAAGTAATCTCGTTGTAGCTGTTAGATGTTGCTCTCCCTCACTTGATCTTTTCTTTCCTTTTCTTTCTCAGTCCTTCCTTTGTTTTCTTTGATCCAATGCTAAAGTGCTCAAAGAATGCTCTAAGTGTCCAAGAGTGAGAGAGGGAGAGAATAGAGAGAGAGCTCCAAAACTAAATTGACCAAAAGGTTGCTAATTGACCCTCAGAAGCCTTTTTATTAATGAGGCCTCTAATTTCTTCAAATTTCCATTATTTTCCTTCAATTTCCTCCTCACATTCAACCCGTGACCTTTCACCTTCCTTCTCTCCTAATTTCCATTATTTTCATAAATAAATGCCACATAATGCCTCATGCCTTCCCAAATCCTTTTCCATTGCCTTTGCCAATTTCCTTAGCCATAATAAACCAAATGAACACCCACACTAAGATGTTTTTCCCAACATTTAGCTTGGAATAAATGTCCCATGACCTTGGTCTTATTTTGCCTTTATTAACTTTATTACATGGAATTTTGACCAAGGTTGTTACAGAGTAAGAGTGTTGTTATAGTGTTAAGACTTTGCCTTTGTTGTTATAGTGTCATGACTCTACCATTGTTGTTAAAGTGTTGTGACTCTATCATTATTGTTACAGTGTTGTGACTCCACTATTGTTGTTACAATGCTACGACTACACCATTAATGTTACAATGTTGTGACTTCGCCATTGCTAATAAAATGCTACAACTATGTTACAACATTATAGATCATGCCTTGTTACAATTCCACGTGTCTTACAATACTTCATGGCAAATCAATGGCCCATTCTATGAAAGGAATTAATGAATAGCTTGGGAAATAGATGAGGAATTTGAACCACTACGATTGTTCAATTTCCTAACCATAGTTTAAGAGTAAGGAACACAGATATAGGATCAAGAGGAGGAGAAGAAACAAAAGGGAAAAAGAGATTGTAAAGCTAGGAAGGAACTAAGAAATAGAAAAAAGATGAACAGAGGGTCGCATCTGAGATGTACACATATTGAGTCATAACACATAATAAGATGTACACATATTGTAAGAAGGAATTGATGTGTATATGAATAAGAACTGAAATTTTTTCATTGTCTCATATCTTGTTTCCTTTAACTCTCAATTTCTCACTGCATTAATTAGTTTCTAAACTATGTTAACACTGTCATACAAGTAGTTGCGTGTTATATAGATAGAGATTGAGTTCATGTAATTGGTTGAATGATGTGATTTTATGGTCATCTACATCAAGTGGTATTGAAGTTAGTTTAAGCTCCTCAAATCAATTTCTTGTCAGTGCGTGGTTATGGAAGGACCCAAGAGGGGTTATTCAATACAATTTCTAGAAAGAAAATTGTGAGAAACCAACCCTAAACAAGTCATGTGAATGTTGAGGGCCACTAACCAACTTCTAGGAATGCCACCATGTAGAGAAGGAACAACCCAAGGAGGTCCAGGGAACCAAGAATTGAAGGAACTGAGAAGAATAATAGAAGATTTGAAAAATAGGAGACTTAGGGGTGTTGAAGCAAACTCAAAGTCAAAAGATGATATTGAAAAAGACATAAATGTTGAGGAAATGGACCCAGCAGTATACTTGACATCCTTTCTGAAGGATACAAATAGTGCAAACATTGTAGCGGCTACAACCACCCTCCAAAATTTTTCCTTAGCCTGTTTTGGAGGCTCCCTACCAACCTTCACAGCAGCTTGTCTTGCTTCGTTAAGTGCTCAAGCTTCAGTGTCTTTCTTGCTCAAAGGCAGCCTGTTGATCATAGTTTGATCTTTTCCCTTCATAGGCTGCTCATTCAGACTTGGTCCAACTGTAGGCTGAGCAGCTTCCCAGTAAAATTTGCACATTTCTGGAGGGCAACCAGCCTTTCCCTCTAGGAATTGTGCATTTCCCTCTGACAGCCTGTTGGTCTCCTAGATTGCGCAATCCTGTTAGCCAACCCTCCCAATAGGAATTGCACAATTTTCACCATCAACAAGCAGTTCATCCTATGATTTTCACCATCAAATTGCGTAATCCCCTTGGGCAGTCAGCCCAACTGACAGTCAGGAATGCACATTTTTTTCTAGCGGTCGAGCAGTCGCTTGCATGTGTAGTTGAGTTGACCAGTTCCCTCCGGGACTGAGCAAAACAAACTTGCATGCATAGGCTGCTTCTCCCAAGGTAGCATGCAAAGGTATCCCTTGTTTCAGGGATCTATGTTTAGCAATTAGAGGTTACATGCAAGGAGAAATTCATGAACCGCCCTCCAAGTGTCTCTTCCCCTAGATTTGTGGCATGCACGTCATAACCTCGACGTTATCAAAACTCATCAACCAAATGCTGCAGAGCTCATTCCTCACATCAACCTTGTAGCTCTGACATCCCACATCACATCTAGGAGCAGTCAACACATTCAGCTCAGTTGTTTTGGGGTGAGCCCGTTTCCCATGCCTTGTGCTGCATTTCTATCACTTGTGTTTTTGTTTGTGGGAGTACTGTTTGCTTGATTTATTTGAATGCTTGTTGTCGTTTACATATATTCTAGCTTTTCCTAGCTCTGTTTCAATTTTCGTTGTTGTCGCATGCATGAAACTGTTTTGCACGGACGTTCGCCCAACCGGCGAGTGACCTCACCCACATGCATGTTGATCTATTTGCTCAATCTTCAATTCATGTTTTGCATGCACTATTTATCACTTATGTTATCAGTTAGTGTCACCATGCATTTCATTGAATTACTTGATTTCAGTTCCTTGTCAGCGAGTGGGGCCAACCTTGGCCTGATCTTTGCCTTCACCAAGGCTGCGTTGCACAATCTGAAGAAGGAAGGCTAACCTTCCACTCTAGATTTGTGCATTGTGGCCGAGCACTGGCCTCCTGGACTGAATTGCACATTTCTGGAGGTCAGTGGCTAGTTGGCCCAAAAAATTGCGCAAATCTGCCCCTTGGCCTGCAGTCCTTCCCAGCTCGGATCGCTCATTGCGCAATCCGAGTAGCCAACTGCCCGAATGGATTGTGCATAACACAGTTCCAGCAGTCAGTGAGTCTCTCAGCAGCTTGAACTGTGCCTTATGCAGTCTTGGCTATCGGTCTCTCGACCTCCTAGCCGAAATTGCACAAACTTCATGATCATTCACCCAGGTATGTTGCAAGTCAGCTCTCATGTTCATTTTGGTTTTCGATTGACAGATTGCTTTCTATGAGTTTTTCCATGTCTCTAGGTATCACATGTGTTCATCTGCCTCTCAGCAGTACATGTACACTGGTTTCCAAGAGAGCAGAGATGAAGACACCGTTCAGAGATGCAGTCGATCAAGTGTCCATGGGCTTACCTACTCACGAAGACATCGAGTTGTTTGTGGACAAGGACATCAAGCAACGACATCACAACGAGCAACATCATGAACAACAACTGAAGGCAGCATACCGAATGCGGCGAATGCAACAAATTCAAGAGGAAGGTTATTGACAACATAGATGCCGAGCAAAGTTGCAAGATCAAGTAGATCCACTGATAATGAAAGCAACTTTGGAGACTCGTGCTATGAAGTGACGACACAACATGAAGATCACGCAAAGGTAGAAGATGGAAAAAAGAAGGAGTTGCTGTGCTAAAGTAGCAACTCAGGAAGAACATGAAGCTGCACAAGCAATCCAATGAGTTGCAATAGGAACAGGAGAAGCAGTGGGTGCAACATGCACTCACGGATGAAACTGTGCCAGTACAAGTTAAGGATTCATTCCAACAACTGACATAGAGCAAACATGGTGAGCAGTGTTGTTTATCGCATGCAAAGTATCCAGCAACATGCATGTCGTTGAGCGCACACATGCAATCCAAGCCATTCAACACACTCACCAAGGCGAAGGCAAGAAGCAAGTCCAACTGGGGCTGAACATGCACTTCAACAAGTCGATGTGCATGACCACCAACACACGCTTGAAGATCAACACAGACACTATGCATCAGTGTGTTGCCGGTTCAACCGTTCTAAGAAGACCATGCGCATGTTAGCAGGAGAGTTGGATGAAGGGGCCAAACCAATGCACCAGTTGAAATGGAGGCAAGAGTTCGCTTCAGTAAGATGTCACTATGAGGTGCATGTGCTCCATCATAGATGACCAAGCTTGGCATCAGCTCACCAGCTTCACCATCACAAGCATGCCCAAGATTTGGTCTCACCACAGCAGACCAAGTGTCAATGATGTCTTGTAAGGCTTGCTCAAGCCATGTTGTCTCACATGAGTACATGTGCATTGTAATGTTGATTCATGTCAAGTGTAAGTCGAGTGTCAACAGTTGGATGTAACAGTCATAGAGTAGGTGAAGAGTCATGAGGGTAGTTGAATTGTCATAAAGGGGAATATTAAGGGTCACCCCACCCTTTGTTATAAATAGTCCCTCATAACTCATTGTATGGGCTTTTGGTTAGCCAAGCTTCTACTAAGACTATCTTAAAGAAGGCTTGGATAATATTGTAACGCGCCTTCTGCACGGAGCTAGTACATCTCTTTGGAGGAGCAAGCAGATGTGGCTGTAACATTCTACTGATAGGGCTAGCAGGTTTACATGGTGTATTGTATGATTGTGACTTACACTTCTTTATATAATAAAAGCTAGCACATTTTCATGCATATGTTGTTATTGTAGTTGGACTTCTCCTATTGCCTTAATGATTTATGTTGTTTAACTTATGTACTTGTGTATGAAATGATTCACATGCAATTATATGAATCGTATTGTTAATGTGTTGCATGTGTTATTAATGTTGTCACCGTCCGTGTCGACTGCTCTGCCATACATTAGACAAACCTTCCTCATGAACCTAGTCATATCAACCGTCACACTTGTCTTGGACTGATCCGTGAGTGTTGTTCGTGTTATCTTACCTTGTATGTTGGGACTGCCACATCCGTGTCGATTGCTGTGCTGGAAGTTGTGCATGTCCTTTGTGTTGTGTGTTCCTAGCCGAGTTGGGACTGATCCCTTTCAACCTGGAACTCACCTTCACCTTCCTCTCCCTTTGAAGTGTTGGAACCTCTCATACTCATTCCTTGATTCACTGCATTAGTCACACTCTTGCTACTGACAAAATTATCTGACTTGCCTCTGTACGACATTGCGGTCAAGGCATTACCTTACGACCCACTGCTGGGACTCCTACAACGGTCTAAGGTCTAATTGGGACTTCTTATCGGAGAGATCCCCTTGACATGTTGGCGGGTCTAGCACCGTCAACACGTGGAATTTTCATGCTATGATGGCAGTTTAAAGGTTTAGACTCTCATTAATTAGATAGGGGAGCTTGAAAGGTATTTTGAGTACGATAATGTTTAAGACCCCAATCACGTTTGATTTTACATGATAAATTTAAAGGGGTATGTTGCACTTTGGTGGGATATGCTATAGAAAGACATGGTAGAAAATTAGTAGGAGAATATTAGAACCTAGAGGTAGATGGTGAGTAGAATCAAGGAGAAATTCCTACCTACTAATTACCAATATAATTATGTAAGCAATCACAAAACTTGAGGCAAAAAGAGTTGACTCTCTAGGAGTATGCTGAGGAATTTTTTAAATTTCCATTCAAAACATTGATTAAGAACCAAAATATCAAAGAGTGGAAAGATACATGAATGGGTTCAAATATTGGGTTCAATATTAAATGAGTACACATTTATTCCAGAATGTAGATGAAGGTTGTCAAGGTGCTTTGAAGGTGGAAGAAAAACTTGTCAGAATAGCACAACATAAATTTCAAAGAAATGGACCCAAAGGAAGGGGCATAGCAAGTAATGTTAGAGGCAATGAAAAGGAAAATGAATCCACTACTAGCCAAAGTAATAAAAAAAAAAGAAATGGCATTGTAAGTGGTAGAGGATTTGAAAGAGGAAAGGGTGAGTATATCACTACTTGTTGTAGATGTGGAGTAGAGAGGCATAAGGCATCCGAATGTCTAGAAAAGCATAATGCAAGAAAATAAGTGAAGCATGAACACAAGTGACATAGGTAGATAAGGCAACCACTTTTGGTGAAAATGTGATAATCCTTAAATAGGAACAAGGTGAGAACTTAATGTTTACGGAGGATGTTGCTTAATCCTCAAAAGAAGGCAATAGAAGAAAGCATAATGGTCCTTTAATAGGAACAAGGTGAGAACCTACCCTAGATGGGGTGACGATCAAGGCGAGGTTTGTAAGGGGGTGGGGGGGGGGGTGGTGGTTCGCAGGCACGCTGTCACTGCCCCACCTGGCTAATGATATGGAGGATGTGGCAATGCGCCCCAATAAGTGTAAATGATTAAAACTCCCCCAAGTGAGCAGATGAAGGACAACATAATGGTCTGATTGAAAGAGAGAAGTGTGTGGAGTGGGAGGCCATTGTGAAGGCTTTGATATAGTTAAATATTTTGTCACACACCGAACTCTAGGAAGTAGGCGAGGAAATGAGTTTCGTGTAGGAAATCCCAATGTAAGAGGGGGGACTAGGAATGTAGGGTGTTGGGATAGGAGCAAGCATGACTGATTTTATTTATTTATTTATTTTTTATATTATTTTATTTATTTATAATCTTATTTATTTATTTTATTTATTATTTTTATTTTTTATTTATTTTTTTTTATTTATTTTATTTTTTTTTTATTTTTATTTATTTTTTTTTTTTTATTTTTATTTTTATTTATTTTATTTTTATTTATTTTTTTTTTTTATTTTATTATTATTATTATTATTATTTTATTATTATTATTATTATTATTATTTATTTAATTTTTTTATTTATTTTATTTTTTTTTTTTTTTTTTTTTTTTTTTTTTTTTTTTTTTTTTTTTTTTTTTTTTTTTTTTTTTTTTTTTTTTTTTTTTTTTTTTTTTTTTTAATGTTGAGGATCTCTCCACCCTATTACATGCCCACCAATGAGTGGACAAATCTTGCCCTCAAACTTGGCAGACTCCTTTGGAAAGAGGTAATTCTATATGGAGCTTTGGCTAAGGTCTTTCTCAACTCAATTGGTGAAATTGCAACAAATCTAGCTCAAAGTTGGTTCAAGGGAAGCTATTGTTGTTGTTTCCTTCTTTCTTATGGCATACAAGTTGGAGTTCTCCATGTTCTTGCCAGGTGATACCCACTTTCTATTTCAGTTCCTTTACTTAGTACGTGGTTGCAATTATTTATTTCATTTAGTAGTTATAGTTTGACTCCCTCCTTTTGGGTAGGGTATTGCAGTTTTTGAGCTCTTTCAATGAAATGATTGTTGCCTGAAGGTTGGTTGTTGAGGAAGGCCTTGTAGGCTGAGGGGGTTCACTGCCTATCTTGGTTATGTTTGGGATTCTTTTTAACTGGACTTGGTAATTTTCTTTCATATTGGTTGTGTTTATGTGACCTCGTGGAGTTTGTTTTGGGATGGATGAAAGTATGGGGCTTGGTGGCGAGCGAATTCTTGTTGTTTAAAGGTTTTATGTTCTATTATTGGTATTATATCACTTCTTCAAGTAATGTCATTGGTGTCTTTGTTCCCCCTAGGTAGTGTTATAGTGGTTGTTCTGATTATCCGATGACATATAAATCAATGTGTTGTTTGGTGTCAAAAACATGGTTGATGGTTGCATGATTAAATAGTATCTCTGCAACTAGGTCTAGCTGGTAAGTTTTTCATTCAGGTAGGTCACTGGGTCATCCATATATTGTTGTCTAGTTGTATCATTTTGAAGCAGCCTTGTGTGTGTAGTGTTTCTCTTGGTTGATGTAGAACGTGGTTTGAATTTGGCTTTCTAGGAGACTAGTACACCATGCCATGACAAAGGGATCAAATATGAAGAGGGGCCACATATTATCAAGAGCGGGATCTCCATAAACACACTTGCTTGCATAATCAAATTGAGGAATTTTCCTCACGTTATTGAGGCCATAATTTGGCTCACATATAAGAAGAACTTACTAGGTCAGAGGGGGAAGAGTCTTCTCATCTCTTAAACACAAAAGTCCTAGCTGAGTGGGTTGATTGGATCCATGACACTGGTCATATGAAGTTTCATTTTTATCAATGAATGTAGACGGTGGATCTGTATTGACAAATGAAATTCCTATTGCGGCGAACCCTTCTGGGCCGTCATGAATCTTGTTTGGAAATTCTTTAATCCTTGGATCACTTGCATAGGAATTTGAGGGATCTTGACCAGATGATGGAGAGGATAGAGAAAAACCTTGGCATTCCCCTTGTAGTAGGAAGACCTTTTGCAGATCCAACAACTCCTATCCCAATGGCAGGCTTTGGTTCTGACCCTTCAACTTGATTAATGTACGGTTATGATTTGTGCTTATATTTTTTTAGCTACTTTTGTGCAAGGCTATTTAGGTTAGTATCTTGATGCCAATATGGTTTCTGTATTTTTTGTTAATTCTCAGATGTCTTAATCTTCTCTGAGGACATTATATTTCTAGCTATGGTTCGGTCTCCCTTGTGAGAGACTAGCTTGACTTATCGTAATCATATATATAAATCTCAATTTTTGCAACTAATAGAATTCTCCCCACAAAAAATAAATAAGGTGAACCTAATGTTTGGAAGGGTATTGCTTAAACCCAAAAAGAAGATAGCAAAAGAACCTGATCAAAGAAGGAAATTTCTCAAGGCTAAATGTAAAGTTCAGGTTAAATGTTGTAACTTGGTCATAAACTATCGAAGTAAAAACATTGGTATTCACGAAAGTCTTAGAGAAACTAAATTTAAAATTTATTCCCCATCTCTATCCATATGTAGTGTTTTGGTTACGAAAAGGATAGAAGATAGTCGTGACGAATTGTTAAATTTTTAGATTGCAAGCTTTAGTAAATGTGTTTTATGTGATGTAGTAGAGATGGGTGCTTTCCATGTACTACTTCGAAGACCATGGTTATTTTATAGGAGTGTTTCCATGATGGTTGGAATCAATGTTGTAAAATTCAATGATGACAATAAGAAGCAATAACAACCAAGATGTCAAGAATAGTACAACAAAATCATGTCATATGCAACTACAACATTTTGAATGAACAAAAGAATGTTCATTTATGTTTGGCCATAATGTCGAAAAAAGTCCCATAAGGTCGGAAGATGATATTTATACAATGGGAGGTTCTATATTTGTTGAAATAAATTGAGGAGATTGTTGCAAATGATTTGACAACAAATTTACCTTCCTTGAGAAGTATATCATATAAGATTGATTTGATACTAGGTTCAAGTCTACCTAACAAGGCTCGTTATCAGATGACTCCAACAGAAAGTGAAGAAGAAAATAGGCAGATATAAGAGTTATTTGACAAATCAATGATCAAAGGGAGTTTTATGTCCTTGTTGTAACAACATTATTGGCACCCAAGAAAGGTGGTGCATGGAAAATGTGTACAAGTTCACAAGATATCAATAAAATCACTATCAAGTAGAGATTTCCCTTACTGAGGATTGATGACCCCATGGATTGTTTGAGTGGAACCAAGCAATTTTCAAAGATTAATATGAAGAGTGCATATCAACATATTCGAATAAGAGAAGGTGACAAATGAAAGACAACATTTAAGACAAAGGATTAATTGTTTGAATGGCTAGTCATGTCATTTGGGTTAACCAATGCTCCTAGCACATTCATGACACTTATAAATGAAATATTGAAACTATTTTTAGGAAATTTTGTTGTTGTATATATATGTATAAGATTATGATATTCAATAAGATCAGAGAAGAAAACCTGGATCATGTGAGAAAAGTGCCATAGTGGTTGAGAGAAGAGAAATTGCTGATAAATTTGAAAAGTGCATGTTTTTGGAGGAATTATTGTAGTTAAGATTTGTAATTTTCTAAGGAAGGCTTGAAGATGGATCCCATAAAGATAAAGTCCATTTTGGATTGGGAAACACCTAAGTGTACCTTTGATGTGAGAAGCTTTCACGATTTAGTGAGCTTCTATAGGAAATTTATCCGAAAATTTAGCACGATTTGTACACCACTTACAAAATGAATGAAGAAATGGGTTTTCCAATGAACATTAATAGCCATGAAATCATTTAAAAACTTGAAGAAAAAGGTAACCAAACAACCAATTTTGGCACTTCCGAATTTTAATAAGGTGTTTCAAGTGGAATATGACATAAGTGGCTTAGTGATTGGAGTAGTTTTGAGTCAAGAAGGAAAACCAATTGCAAACACATTAATTTGAAGGAAAATGTTGTTGAATACTTTGTCAATTAAAGTTGTAAGATTGGAATGTATGAAGGAGTTGTATGAAGAGGATGCAGATTTTGCAGAAGCCTAGAAAGCACGCAAGACACCTTGGAATATTGATAGAACTTCATATTTATATTTCCACATCCAAGAAGGATTATTGTTTAAGAATAAAAAAATGTGTATTCCACGAAGCTCGTTGCAACTGAATCTTGTTCAAGAGTTGCATAATGGAGTTTTAGGTGGACATTTCGATGTTGACGAGATCACAACACTAGTGAAGAAAGATACTTTTAGCCTAGCATCCACAAGGATGTTAAGAAATTTATTGAGTTTTGTAGGATTTATCAACTAGCAAAAAGGAAGGAGTCAAAACATAGGGTTATATATGTCATTGCCAATACCTGAAAGGCCATAGAAAGATGTAAGTATGAAATTGATTTTGGGACTACCCAAAACATAGATAGGTCATGATTCTGCGATTGTTGTAGTAGAAAGGTTTTCGAAGATGAGACATTCAATACCATGCAAGAAAACTAATGTAGCTACAGAAGTGCTCGTTTTGTTCTTTTCAAAAATTGTGACATTACATGGACTACCAAGGAGTGTCACTCCTAATGGAGATACAAGCTTCCTTAGATATTTTTGGAGGGTACTTTGGAAGAAAATGGGATCTAAGTTGTACTACAGTTCCCCATACCATCCACAAATGGATGTATATACCAAGGTGGTTAACTGGAGCCTTGGGATTTTGTTGAGGAGCTTGAGTGGAGAAAAAAGAGGAGAAAGGGCTTTGGTTTTGGCCCAATCTGAATTCACTTACAACGATTCAACCAATAACTCTATTGGAGAGAATTCATTTCAAATTTTTTTATGATAAATCACTATGAGGAGTCATGGATTTGGTTAAGTTGCCAAATCTAGAGGATAAAATGAATGTTGGTGCAAGTGAGTTTTTAGGGGACATGTAGGAAATGCATGAGCGAGTCAAATTAAAGTTGCAACAAAGTAATGCCAGGTATAAGGAAGGGGAAAAACTCTAAAGAAGACAAAAGTATTTTGAAAAAGGAGAGCTAGTGATGGCACATTTAAATAAATAAAGATGTCCTAGAAGCACATATAGTAAACTCAACTACAAGAAAATCATACCATGTCGAGTCATGAAGAATATTTTTAATAATGCCTAGAAGTTGGATTTATAGGAGAATTTTGACATTTCACCAATATTAATGTTGTTGACTTGTGTAAGTTTCAAGAAGGAGAAGGGGATGATGAAGAAGGTACCCTGAATGAGTGGAAGAAACAATTTTCCATCAAACAAGTTAAAGAATTAGAGCAAGTATTAGCGAAGAGAGTTAGCACAAGGACTCAAAGTAAGGAGTATTATGAATATTTGGTCAAGTGGAGAAATAAAGGCTCTGAGGATGCATCATGGGTTTTTGAAGAAAAGTTTGAACACCTACAATGGTCTTCCTCCTCTATAACATCTATAGTTGCATCCACATGAGTTTTTCAATTGATAGTTAAAATAAAGAATAACAATGTTATTACAATGCCATGACTCTGCCATTATTATTATAGTGATATGACTCCACCATTGTTGTTACAGTGTTACAACTCCATCATTGTTGTTATAGTGCTACAACTTTTCTATTGTTATTACAATGATGTGACTCTGCCATTGTTTCTACAGTATTGCAACTCTACCATTGTTGTTATAGAGCTATGACTCAACCATTGCAATTACAGTACTACCACTTTTCTACAACACTATGGATCATGCCTTGTTGTGATTCCCCGTGTCTTATAGGACTTTGCGGCAAATTAGTGGGCCACACATGCAAGGAAATAATCACCGATTTGGGAAATGGATGAGGAAGTTGAATCACTAGAATTGTTCAATTTACAAATTGTTGTTTAAGAGCAAGGAATAGATAGAGGATCAAGAGAAGTATGAGAATCAAAGAGAAAAATAGATCATGAAGTTGGGGAAGGAACTGAGAAATATAAAGAAGATGAATAACTAGTTGCATTTGGTGGTGAAACAAATAGTGTGCATGGAGAGTCATAGTGCATAGTGAGAATGTACAAAAATTGTAAGAATAAATTGATGTGTACATGAATAAGAAGTTAAAATTTATTGTTATCTCTTATCTTGTTTCATGTAACCCTCAATTCCTCACTGTATTTGTTAGATTTTAAATTCTTTTAATGATGGCATACAAGTAAATGTGTGCTCTGTGGGTAGATATTGAGTTCCCATAGTTGGTTTAAAGATACGATTTTATGGTCACCTATGTCATTAAACCTAGATATAAGTTTTGTACAAGTAAAACAAGCTAAAAATGTGAATAGGGTGAAATATTTTGCATATTTATGTATCGGTAATATGATTTGAGTACTTTTGAACAAGCTGTTGTGGAGGAAAAAAGTATCAACAACATATCTGAATTTAAACGCAATGCCTTTCAATCCCTATTTGCAAAGGAAATGAAATTGGAAAGTAGAACCTGCATTGATATATATCACTTCTTCAAAAGGATCTCAAATATCCTAGAGCTACAAATCATAACCCAATTCTTGTTATCAAAATGCCCTCTTGTTCTTAGAGTGAGATTTGGTTGCACAAATTTTAGGGCTTTGGTCAAACCACATAACAATGGTGTAGTGAATGAATAACTATTGGGGCCTCCTTATAGTTAAATCAATGTCATTATCTTCCTAACACTATGGATCCAATATCTTAAAACTAGGCCATATTTCATGGGCCTTCAATATTTTCCCCTAGACCATTGAATCCTAGATTTTTCAAAAAAGGATATACCAAATGCAATGCCTTTGTAGGTATACCTTTCACATCTACCTTTAATTTTAAAAATGATTAGGCATAATAGACTATTGTGAATGGTATACGAAAAGTCATTAGTAAATACAAACTAAATGCAAAATATATGCATAAATCTCTATGAAAGTTGATTTGCGAAAGGGAGTACCCGAGGTCATCCCACCAAATCTGGATGGATGACATCATCTATAAGTGTTGGACTACAAACAACTCATATTGTAATAGGTGCCATGAATACCGCCACTTAACAAAAAATGTAAGGAGGAGCTAGTCCCACCAATGGCCCAACCATAAAGGACCCCTAGTGATAGATGTAGATGATGTAAAATAGAAGGAAAACGAATGCTACACACCAAACCAACCAACAAGTAACCCCCACATCTTTAAGGAATTGTTTTGAGTTTGCGAGCAAGGAGTAGTGAGTTGACAATAAAGGGATATCACATAGGTTAGAGATGGGGAGAATTACCAAGATGCACATAAGGATTTGGAAAAGACTCTAATATGGGAGAAGTTGAGCATGTGAAAATCGAATTAGAAGACCTTATTCGTTAGGATGCACCCTTTGGTCCAACAAATCGATGACAAAAGAATTTGGGATATAAGGTTGGTTATCCTTCATATGTTGGAGTCATAAAAAATATGTCACCCCCTTACAACTCTACATAACTTGAAAGAGGTAGAATATTTTGAAAGAAGCCACAAGGAAGAGAAATGGATCAAAATGACACAATGATATGTCATTTTTCATTATCCAATATAGTTATACCTTAGGAGTACCAAAGGAAGTTTATGTATATATTCTTGGTCGAAGTGTAATACCCTCCTCTCACATCCACTCAAGTAACTGGCCATCCGGGGTAAACATGTGACGAGAAATTACTATGATATTATTCGACTCCTTATGTGTCAGCTAAGGAAGTGGAATTGACATAAACACACCATACCGGACCTTCTGCACCTACTACAGGACTCCCAGAATGCATCCCAATCATTCCTCTGACCAGCCACTAGGTCACATTGAGCTTTTAGACCACTAAACCCTCAGACACTCCCTTGATATGGAAAAGGGTGCGTCTAAATACCTCTGGATGCACACACAACATGGGTACGCATGTGTCTGGGGAATTTTCTCCTTAGACCTATGCTCGTGACTCCAAGACTTGTGCCACTTTTCAAGCCCAAAATCCAGGCCACTACCTAGAAACCCCTGTAGCTTTCAAAATCCATAAATTAAATGGGCACAAGAATTACAAATAAAAAATTGACTCCAGGACTAGGCCTACGCATCCCCAATCGCGACTGACATTCTGTTAAACACTTGGCGTCAATGCAATCTATAGGAAATGAATTCAAGGCAGAGCATAAATGATCGATAACTTATATGAGACTTGACAAGAAGGATCACCACCCTCTTCCCTTAACTGTTTTGACATCAATTAGGTCTTGCATCCATTATCCTTTCAGTTATAAGTAAATACATGAAATAACCATAACTATAACCAGTCACATAATCATGCTTATAGCTAGCATTAAACCATGTAAACAACAATGAAATAACAACCATTAAATCCACATATTGATAAGTACAAAAGTAAGAGAACTTATATTTTATTAAACATAGGAAAGAGTCGAGCAGATTTGGGACTTCCACGGACCACTCGATCGTAGACATGGTTGAACCAAATCTTTCTTTCAGCCCATCACCCATGCATCATATTCCAAGCATGAATGTGGGATTCTATGGATAAACCAATCCAAAAACAACCAAAGGAATCCAGAGGTTAAACCACCTCCACCCTCACCAAACTATGATCTCACCAAAATTGGTACCGAGATCACAAAACCAAATTGAGCTTGAAATGCCTCCATACTCCATTACTATCCTTGAGGGATTTTCCATCTCCTTGTCTCTCAAGCTTTACTACGATCACACTAGATCATTAGGTTCTAAACTGAGACACCAGTCTCTTAGGCTTTATTGCAATCCACACCATATCACTAGGCCCTAAATCGAGACTCCACATTCAGGCTTTACCATGTATCCTGCCAAAACTGGTCAAGGGATTCCTACGCTTTTGGGAATTTTCCTGAGACCACACCCTGGATTCTGAAACCATCCGACAATTCCGAAGCTCAAAATCGAGAAAACAATCCCATCACACCATGGCTATCTGGAAAAAGGCAAGGCAAGGCTGAAAACCATTGTCATAACCCGGGAAAACCATACCATCGACAACAAGAGAACCATATACCAACATGCAAGGCCATGCATGTCAAAACCAAATAGGAATCACACATGCAATATGTTACTTGCAAGTATTCCTGCTGAAGCTGTGTGATCCTGCTCTTCCTTGCTTGATCTTTGCTTTCCTTCTTTTTCCTTGTCCTTCCTTTGCTTTATTTTCCCTTCCTTGCTCCAAAGCTTGAGAAAAAGCTTGCTAACTGATCCTCATAAGCCTTTTTATCAATGAGGCCTCTATTTTCTTCATTTTCGAGTTTTGGTGTTTGGAATTGATTTGCAGTAGTCCCACTCATGTTCTCACATGCAACCTGTGACCTTTCACCTTCATTTTCTCCTATTTTCCTTTATTTTCATAAATAAATGTGTCAAAATAACTTTTTGCCTTTCTAATGCCTTAGCCATTGCCTTTGGTGATTTCCCTTTGCCATAAACACATCCAGTGATGCCCACTAGGATATCTTTGCCCAACATTCAACTTGAAATACGTATCCCTTAACTGTAGTCTTATTTTGCCTTTATTAACTTTTATTACATGAACTTTGAACCAGGGGCTGTTACACGAAGGGTAACCGTTATAACATGGCAATACATCTCTACATGTTAAATGTCCCGTGCAAAACAACTATCACTTTCTCTTATTTATTGAATGTGTTGAGTGAAAAATCCATGATTATTTTTATAATGATGTGAAATGCAAAATGAACCCTTTCCAACAATGAGGATTTTGTGAGATTTATTATTCTTGCGAGGTCATACATATCAGCCAAATTGGTTTGAGCCATAAAAACTAGGTTTAAGGAACATATGCTAACACCTACCATAATCGAACTGCTAAATTTGTCACTGCTAAGTGCTCCAAACACTACACTTGGTTCAATGAAAACAAAATTCTAGCCATAAAGCAACATAAATCCACCAAAATTATTAAACAATCTATATATATGAAAAGAAACCCTAATAATATTAATCACAAAAATGACTAAGACCTTAGCAAACACATGAAACTTGGCCATTAACTATTTTCATATTCATTAGAAACACTTATTTCTTAACCCTTTCTCATATCTCTTTAAACTTTTACAATTATTCGTATAAAACCCCATTAGCCTCCTCTTCCTCTCAAAGCCATATACCTTATCCATATATCTCTCTTACTTATATGTATTTATATTTCTATTTTTTGTGTATCTAAATATTCAATGCCAATTAGGTTTATCTTAGATAGTTGGGAGAAATTGTTGAAAAATTGGTAGTTGTGGTTAGTATTTTCATTGTCAAAGTCAAAGGAAATTTATTTTTTTTGCTAGTTGTCTAAGTCAGCCTCAACTTGACAGGTTGGCCCCACCTCTTGAAGGGGTTGACCCCAAGGTCAAAATCCATCTCCTAGCACTCATATATATTGGCATTTGTTTGGACCTCATTGGGCATCATCACACATCTCATTCATTTGATCAAACACAAGAATATATGTTCACACATGCAAGAGAAAGAAGAAGAATTAATTGTGCGTTGACCATCTCTCTTGACTTCTGTTGATCAACGTTGACTTGATACATTTCTCTATTGTTTGATAAAACTATTGACTGAGAATTGGAGGTTGAATTCTTCATGGTTTGTTGACTATTCTTTGACAATTGTTGACCAAAAATATGTCTTTGTTCTGGGCCATTGACCGAGACTTCACTGCAGGTCAACTAATGAAGTTTAACCAATATTTTTTTGAGGAATCGCAAGCCGAATTTTGACCCTTTTACCAAAAGCCCCAAGTCAAAATTCAACTCTCTTGTTCTAAATTTGACTATGAGCAACGTTGACCATATTCTCTCTCTTTTGATTGATTTTACTTGGAATTTATTAAGGTCAAAGATGTAACAACCCCTGGTTGATTTTCCATGTAAATAAAAATAAGACCAAGGTCATGGGACACATATTCCAAGCTGAATGTTGGGAAAAACATCCTAGTGGGTGTCACTTCTGGTTTATTACGACTAAGGAAATTGGCAAAGGCAAAGAGGCATTAACTGACATTTATTAATGAAAATAAAGGAAAATAGGAGAAAAGGGAGATGAGAGGTCACAAATTTGCATGAGAGAAAATTAAAGGAAAATGAAGAAAATAGAAGCCTCAATGATAAAAAGGATTATGAGGATCAGTTCATGGCTTTCATTAGTTAAGACTTTTGTCAATTAAGTTTTGGAGCTCTCTTCTATTCTCTCATTATCTTATACTCTTTCACACTTAGAGCATTCTTGGAGAACGCTTGGAGCTCTCTAGTATTCAATTGGATTTGGAGAAAGAAGGCAAAGGAAAGCAGGAAAGCGCAAAAGAACAAGTGGATCAACGACTACAAGTATATTGCTTTGCAGGTATCGAGTTGCATGTATGATTTCCTTGCTAGTTTTGGCATGCATGGGATATGCACGTGGTTTCTTGGTTATGTGTTTTCAATGGAATGGATATTTGCCTATATTAATAGTGGTTTTCGCCATGCCTTTCCATTCCTAGATAACCATGGTGTTGTGAGTTTTTCCACTTGTTGTTTTTTGGTTGGTGGTCAGGTTCCTTAAGGTTGTGGGTTGAGTTAATAGTTCTTGGAGTCATTGCTTGGACCAAACACTCTAGAAGCCTTGGAATATCTTGGATCGAGTTACTAGTTCTATAGCCTAGGTTGGGATAAACACTCTAGATCCCTTGGTGGGTTGAGTTACTAGTCCTCGAAGCCAGGTTGGACAAATTCTCTAGAGCCCTAGAAGGTTGTGGGTTGAGTTGTTAGTTCTTTGAGCCGCAATTGGATCAAACACTCTGGAGCCCTGGGCAGCTTGGGTAAGATCGATTTAGTTGGTGTTAGTGATGTTCAACCATGAGGTGGAGTCACTAGTTGAGGGTTGAGGTGATTTGGACTTTGGAAGCACTGGTTTGGTTTTTTTTGGTTTATTCCATGAGATCCTACATTCATGCTTGGAATATGGCATTGGGGTAATTGTGTGAAAGAAATATTTGGTTCATCCCAATCTATGGTCGGGTGCTACGTGGAAGTCCCTGACTTGGTTGACATTTTCATATGTTTATATGAGGTATTTTCTATTATTATCTATAAGTATATGTATTGATTATGGCGGTAATATTATGGTTGAGTTTCCATGGTTTATATGTTGGTTATATGATGTATATTGTATATGGATCTTAACATGTTTGATGAATATATGAATGGTTGATTAATGCATGTATTAGTAAGTGTTGTTGCAACTATGTGGAGAGGGCATAGGGGATTCTTGGTGATTCTCACGTGAATCTTAGACTAGTATGATCAGATATGCATTGATGACCTGTACCTTACATGTTCTCTATATGTTTGACGAAATGATTGTCATGGTTAGGCTTGGTGAGGTCAAGTTCTTGATCAAGTTTTGTAAAAATGGCTTTCCCTTGATGTTATTTTTCATTATGGAAAGTCTCACTGAGTTCCCGCCAGTGGTTTGGAGGGTAGCCTGAAATGGTGGCTCAAAATCTGGGACCGCACCCTTTGAACTGGAAGTTTTGGGTCATAACCACACCCTTACATGCTTATGCATGTGGTTGTGGGCCCATGTCACTAAAACAACAATCTAGCTCACTGTTTGGGCACTTGGAGTGGTTGTTTTGCCTCTGAGTGTCCTGTAAGCCCTGTAGCATGTCATTTTGTGGTTGGTAAGTTCTAGTAGTCAGCCCAACTTCCTTAATTGGATGTAGGAGGTCAGTGTTGTCCTAGTAGATCTTCATCTCACATTTATCCTAACAGGCAGGTGAAATTGGGTAAATGTGGGAGGGGTGGTTACAAAAGATTGGCATTTTGATTGGAACATTTTGATGTACATGAATTAAACTCTCCCTCATGAGGAAAGATTACCGAGTTTTCCCCCTTATGGGTTTTTGTCCCAAGAAATTTTGGTGTCTCATGTTCATTGTCTTTATTGTGATCTATATTGCTCTAATAAAGTTAATGGTTCAAAATTTTTAAGTGTAACTACTTAATGATTGGAATGATCTAAAAAGGTCAAATTGTATCATTAGAAGTAGTTATCAATTTTGAAAATTTGTACCATTTTTGTTTGCACTAGAAAAATCAACATGGTTTCAGAGCTATGGTGGATGAAATGAGCATTGAGATCACATTTGGATTTATCATCTCACAAAGAAGAATTTGTTCTTGTGATCAAAACTTAGGGATTAATATATCAATGATATCTAGATTAAGAATCAGATTCCTTATGGGACTCTCATATCTCTGAAAGAAAAGATAAGAGAAGCAAATTCCTATGACTAAATATCTATGCTAAAGGAGAAAAAGTTTTTGGTATACCATATGTGGAAGCCAATAGAGGTCTTCTCCAGAGGAGGTTCGAAAGTATATTATAGTTTGCAAAAGAACAACGAGATCTATCTATGCTTAAGAAGCCTGAAACCCTAAGTTTCAAATACTTCAGGCCTTCATATTGACCATGAACCTATGAAGATATTTGGATACATAACTTTCAAGTAGGAGATTGTTTCAAAATAATATTGATAAATCAGTTTGTCCACATAATGGGATCCTTATAGTAAAGTTGAGGCGTTTGTTGAATAGCATAAGAAGTTGCATCCATTACAGATTTTAAAGAATGATGACCATTAAAACTCAAGTTCAAAGGTTCAATTGTAGGCTAAAGACATGAAGACAAAAGTAGAAAAGCATTGAAGGAGAAGATGTTTTATAAAGTACAAAATTCCTTAGGACCAAGTATGAGAAAAGGTTGAAATACTTTAGAATAGATCTCAGAAAGTACAAAAACCTTGGGAATAAATCCTAAATTTCATGTAGAAAATCCTAAATCCTCTAATCTTTGTAGATATGGATCCTAAATCCTAAATCTTTGTATATATCTACAAAGATCAGTGGATGCTAATACAAGAAAGCCTCAAAAAATTCCTTTTGTTTTAGGAACATGAAGATTACCACTAGGCTGTAAGTCTCTTGTCTTGATTGTCTAAAAAATTATAGAAGTTTGAAACATTGCCTCTAATCCACTATGAAGGACAAATGTTATCTCAGACAAGGATAGAGGCCGATTAAATTACTATAGTCTCCATGTTGTTGAAGCATACCTTGTTTACAAATATTAATGTCTTGATCTTATATCAAGTTGAATCCTTAAATTATTTCATAAGTTAATATGATATCAAATAATCTATGTTCTATGTATAAAAGAAGGTCAAAGCACATTATAAGGAGCTAACATGATATTCTTTTGAAATAGGGAGGCCAATAAAATCTAAATTTTGGCATTGATGAGGTATGCATTTGTCATCTCAGTGTTTTCTATTTTAATAGTTATGTTGAGACTAAGCATAGGCCTAGTATGACTTTTATGAATAGTTGAATTAAAAGATTCATCAATAATTAATGTATCAAAGAATCCTTTTGAAGCAAATACGATCATTGATAGTCTTCAATCATTTTTAGGAAATTTTTTACAATATGTTATTATGATGTGTCAAAGAAGTAATTGTTGATTTATGTAGCTTGGTAGGTGCTTGTACACCCTGGGGTACATGGTTTGGGAGGAGGTTGACCCATATGGGCTTTGTGGGCGAAATACCCAAGCAATGGGTTTTGCACCCAAAGTTGTGGGCATAAAATCAAGAGGTGTTTTTGATGGTTTGATAATTAAGGGCATGAGGGACACCCTTGAAAGTCTAAGGGGCACCAAGGCACCATGAACATAATTTTTGTTCTCATATTTTATGGAGATTTAACAATTTGTTAAGGTCAGATTGGCACATATGGTGTGACCCTTGGTGGCAACAACCCACCAAGACCTCTTTAATAAGGAGGCAAAGGTTAGCTCATTCTCAACACATCCAAGTTCATCACATCATTGGAGAAAGAAATATGAGGTAGCCGCAACCTATAAGAGCCAATTCCAAGTGAAGGAAGGATGAAGTTTAGTTTTTTTTGTATTTTGTATTTTGGAAGAGGTCAGTTTATGCAGATGCTTGCCAAGTTTGTATTATGGTATATGCATGCATTTTGGAGCTAAATCTCTGCGTATAGTCCCCAAATCATCATTGTGTCATCAAGGAGGGTCGAGACTTGTTCATGAGTTTGCATGACATGTGGCAGACATTAAATTGAAGGTCGAGTCTCTTGGAATGTAACGCAAAAGATAGGAGGCCAAACAAAGAGGGTAGCACAGTGTAGAAATTCCTTGTAGATTCAAAATGCAGATTGTAATATGCTAAAACAATTGACTTGAATCTACTCTACTCATCAACGGAAATGATAAATGATCGATGAAATCACGAAGCATAAAGGAGAAACAATTCAATCACACATAACATAACAATTTTTTGGGGAAAGACACAACTAAAAATCCTTGTTATCCGTATATTACATTACTCAAAAAATATGATAATATTACAATGCTTTGCACGAGCCCAAGAAAACTTTGCACTATCTCAATCTATCTCATTGCTTCACAAACAAGCTCTAGCCAATACTTCGCCAAATCTGCTTCATGCCAATCTCCTATTTCCTTGCACAATTTCCTAGGGAATTAACCCATATTTAATTAGGAAATTCCTCAATCATGAATTTCCCAATCCTCTTAGTCCATGCTTTGATTACATGCACCACCTGTGTAATTCAGATGATTATACAACTGATAGTACATTGTCCCTAAACTCCAATCTTAATTAGGTCTCTCACTTATCTGACATGCATGAGTTAATTATGAGTGAATCTTCAGTTTACTGGTTGAGCAGTGCTGGTTATACCCCACTGCTGGATCTCCCACTAATTCCTCTATCAATTAGAACTAGTTTAACTAAATTTAACTAATTTAAACTGAATTAAATAATTACAACTCAAAAGAACTCAACGCGGGCCCCTAAAATTTAGGAACCACTCTACATGATTCTAGATAGACTCCCAACTAGAATTAAACGATCCAACTAAGTCAAATTACTTAGTTAACTATTACAAGTTTCTATGATAATTAGAATTACAATTTAATTCCTAATTTAATTCAAGGACAAAATTAAATTAGGATTTTTCTTAATGCTATTTTAAATATTTCTTGTTGCTATTTTCAACATTCCCTCTCAACACGAAAGGAATTCAACTCTATCCTGATCCAGTACCTTTGGAATGTTCTGCATGCAACTCTTGTCATTGTTGTTGTTGCTACTACACCATCTGCAACCAAAAAGAATCCAAACAAAATTAATTGAATCAACTATGTATGCAACTCTCGACTGGAAAAATTGTGTTGCTGCTAACTCTACTACTGAGCCTCCTGCTTTGTTGTCAACACTGCTCTGCGCTTCTCAGTATTTGATTGAATTTGATCCCCTGCTACTGAATACTGTGGGCCCTGTAGAAAGGTAATGATCCATGAGACAAAAAAACACCTCAATAGATCCTGCCCATTTTCTGAAACTCTTAGACTAAGGTTTCATATCACCCCACCTCTCACCTGGAGGTATGGCTGCATGTGATCCCTCTGCCCACTTGGCTCAAAATTCCATCCTACTAGAGGTCTCTGCTTGAGTGAATGTCTCCACTTGGTCTCCTCTCTACTTCTCCAATTGTGGCTTCTTCTGAGGCTGCATGTTAAGAGGCAATCCATGCTCCCTCTCAACCACCAAGTCTCTAACCTTTGCCTTGCTTCTCAAGGCTTTGCATGCATCTTGTACCTCAAGTGCATATAGGTTCTTAACTCGCACACCAATCTGTTTCACTTGTCCTGTGGCGATGTGTCTAAGGAAAACCTTTCCTTTGCTAAATATCACGTCGTGGCCACGTTCTTCCAATACCGTGATGGAAACAAGATTCTTCTTTAGTCCTGGAACATACATCACATCTGTGAGTTTGAGACGGGAACCAGACTCCCTCTAAAAAGTAATTGTACTGATGTTGGTCGTGTTATACCTCCCACCATCTCCAAACTCTATGTTCTGCTTGAGGTCTTTCTCCTCCAAGTCACTGAAGAGATCTCTATTCCCTGTCATATGGAATGAGGCACTGTTGTTGAGATACCACATGCTTCCCATTACAATGTTTTCCATGCATGCAATGAGAGTGAAATCAAGTTTGAATTGTGATGTTAGAGCTTCACCTATTGTTTCTATTGTAGGCTCCTTCTTGCTTGCTTTCTTCTTGCCACCCTCCTCACCTTGGGACTTCTTTCCCTTGGCCTTCCTTTCTTTATTGACTAATGCAAAATCGTCTTCCACTTCTTTGGACAAGGTCCCATCTTTGGTGTTCCATCGAATCACTTCTTGCACCAAGTTGGACCATAATTACTCCCACTCTGGTAGTTGTGCCAGCTCTTGGGAAGTCCTAGAAGTGTTAGGCTCACCAGATCATCTTCAACAACTATAACAACGACACTTCCAAGCTCATTCCGACATTGGGTGAACTTGGTCAAGTACTTCGGTATTATGTCTCCCTTCTCCATCTTGATCTTTTTGAGCTTTTCCTTCAGTGGTAGCTTCCTATGGTCATTGTTGTTTTGAAATAGCTATGTCAAGGCCTTCCACATTACAAATGGAGTTTCCTTACCGTGGAGGTTCGAGACAATATGATCTCAAACTCCTTCTAGGATAATCCTTCTCGCCTTTGCCACACACTTTCTCCACTCTGCCAGATCCTGAGCATCATCTGCCTTAGGAATATCTTTGTCTATGAATTCCTTAAGCCCGTTGTCTTCCAACACTGCTTCCATCATGTCCTTCCAAGCAATATAGTTCAAACTACCCTCAAGGGCATATTCGAGTCTCAATTCCTAGAATGGCATCCTGCTGGATTTGAAGTATGATATTGCAAATTCGATTTCTCCTGTAAAAGACAAACTTGTATTCTCCTCTTCTATAATGATTTCAACTCTGATACCGTGTAGAAATTCCTTGTGGATTCCAATGACATATTGTAATATGCTAAAACAATTGAATTGATTATACTCTAGTCATCAACGAAAACAATAAACGATCGATGAAATCATGAAGCATGCGAGAGAAAGAATTCAATCACACATAACACAATAATTATATGGGGAAAGCCACAACTAAAAATCCCGACTATCTATATATTGAATTAATCAAAAAATATGAGAAGATTACAATGCTTTGCACAATCCCAAACAAACTCTGCATTATCTCAATGCTTCACAAACAAGCTCCAACTAAAACTTAGCCAAATTTGCTGCCTCCCAAGCTCCTATTTCCTTGTAAAGTTTCCCACAAAACTAGCCCATATTTAATTGGGAAATTCCTCAATAATGAATTTAGAATTCCTCATAGGCCTTCCTCTGACTGCATGCACCACCTGTACTGTAACAACCCTGGTGAAAATTCTATGTAAAAATATATAAATACCATAGATGGTGGGACATGTATTCCAAGATGAATGGTGGGCAAGACATCCTAGGGGGTGTTCATTTGGTTGTTTATGGCTAAGGAAATTAGCAAAAGAAATGGCTAAGGCATTAAAGAGGCAAAATGGAATTTTTGGGACATTTATTTATGAAAATAATGGAAATTAGGAGAAAATGAAGGTAAAAGGTCACAAGTTGCATGTGAGGAGGAAAATGAAGGAAAATAATGGAAATTAGGAGAAAAAGGAGGTGAAAGGTCATAGGTTGCATGTGAGGAGGAAAATGACGGAAACTAATGGAAAATGAAGAAAATAGAGGCCTCATTAATAAAAAGGCTTCTGAGGATCAGTGGGCAAGACTTGGTCAATTTAGTTTTGGAGCTCTCTCATTATTATCTCTCTCTCTATCATACTCTTGGTTACTTAGAGTTTTTTTTGGAGCACTTTGGCATTGGAGCAATAAAGGAAAAGAAGGTAAGAGGAAGCAAAGATCAAGCAGGGAAAGGCAGGATCAAGCAGCTACAACATGCTTCATTGCAGGTATCAACTTGCATGTGTATTTTCCTTACTAGATTTGACATGCATGGGATTGCATGTGTTTCTTTTTCTACCTTGGCATGGGTTTTTCTAGGTGTGATAATATTTTTAGCCTAGCCTTGCCATTTCGTGATAGCTTTGATGAGATGGGTTCTCTCATGCGTTTTATGGGGGATGGCCAAATTGGATTCGAAGTTGAGTGGGGTGGATCTCCAAATTGACAAACACATGGTCATACTAGTCCCTGAACCGGACTAAGGATGCACAAAGCCACTGGCCTAGTAACCCTTGAAACGGACCGTGGGTTGCGGTAAAGCCAGATTGTGTGCCTCGGTGGGCCTAAGAATCCTTGCCGGTGAATGGCAGGATATACGGTAAAGCCAAGAGGTGGATTTTCTCTCTGTTGGGCCTAGTGATTATGGGATGGAATGCACGGTAAAGCCTAGAGAGTATGTCTCGATGTAGGGCCTAGTGATCCCTAGATCAGACTGCGGATGCATGGTAATGCCTGAGAGACTAAGAGGCACTCAAATTACTCACAGTGTAGGCAGAGAACTCCAGTGGAATCCACATTGATTGGTGTTTTTTGATGTGTTCTATGAGTCCCACATTCATGCTTGGAATATGGCACGAGGGTGATTGGCTAAAGAGAGACTTGGCTCAACCAATCTATGATCGGGTGGAACGTGGTAGTCCCATCACCGGTTGGTTCATTGCATTTCTTAATGAAAATTTCATTCCCTTGATTTTCATGTGAAAATGTATATCTATATATATATATATAATATATATATATATATATATATATATATAATATATATATATATATAATATATATGGATTTTGATGGTTGATATGTTTATTGTATTTCTATTCCTATTTTGTTGTTTATATGCATATTTACCTCGGAGGTGTTACAATTGGTATCCGAGCATGGTTCAAATAGTTGGACTGGATGGGCTCTATCATAGGTAAAATGAAGAACAAAGGTTAACTTTTAGACCTTTCTATCATATCTGTTATAACTTTACTTCTGTGGAATATTAGAAGTCGAAAATCTATCCATACTGAAGGTGAATCCCACTGATGTTGTGGTAAAAATTTCAAATATTGGTTCACAATACTTTAGGAATTATGATCTAAGGAAGATGACCTTCCTGAATGCATCTTTAAACAGGTCATGTTGGCATTTCTGCAATAACTTTTCTTCTATAGGCTTTCAGAAGCTAAAAAATCGTCCACATTGAAGGAAAATACCAATCATTACGTGGTAGAAATTTCAGATATTGGGTCGCAATATTTTAGGAGATATGAATAGAGGGAGTCGAGCCTTCTGAATGCTCCTAAAATCAGGTCTCAAACAGGTCACGTTGACAATTTTGTTATAAATTTTATTCTGGGCATTCTCAGAAGCTGAAATTTTTTCCACAATGAGAGGAAATATTGCTTATATTGTGATAAAAATTTCAAACATTTATTCACTATATTTTAGGAGATATGACCAGTGTAAATCGAGCTTTCTGGATACTCCTAGAATTGTGCACCAAATAGGATTGTGTTGGTATTTTGTTATAACTTTTCATCTATGAAATCTCAGAAGCTGAAACTTGAACCATAGTCAGGAATAATTCCACTGATCATATGGTTCAATTTCCATTTGTACTACTACAGTTTAGGATATATGCATTGAATCATCCGCTATATTAGTTTGCATATAAAGTGTTTGATGAAATGCTTAAATGGTTCAATGATTAATTGCATACAAACTATTTGATAAAATGCCCCAATGAGTATGTTGTTTGTGGTTGGTGATAGCATTGATGTGTAATAGTATTTATGCAGTGATATATGCTTACTTGTATGTGAATACCTTGCTATATTAGTTTGCATGTAAAGTGTTTGAAGACATGCTTACATGTAGATGTAATAATATAGTAGTTGTTTGAAGAAAATGTAAAAGTATGGTAATTGTTTGAAGAAAATGTTATTTTAGGTGCGATAGTATTGTGGTGTGCTAATATGGATGTAGCTAATCTATGCCTATTTGCATGCAAATATTTTGAAGAGTTGCATGTAGGGAATTTGAAAAGTTGCATGCAAGGAAGTTGATAGGTTGCATGTAAGGAAATGGAAAAGTGGAATGTTTTTAGTTATTATGTTACAAGTGGAATAAGGGAAGTGTTTTTGACTTAGTCTCATACAAATGTATGAGAAATAAAAATCAATTTCTTTTCAAGTTTGGTTAAATTTAATAGATATTTAGAGATCCCATTTCCATAATTGGACGTTGGAGATTGGACCATTATAGTAGCTTCCTCCTTCTGCCTTAGTGTGGACCATGGATAGTAAGGGGGTATGATTATAGGTTGTTTAGTATTGGTGAATGCTGATTTCAAATTAATAGACACGATGTCTTGATTTTTATGTGACTGACTATGTTTGTATTATATGTCACTTGCATGTTGATTGCATGATACCTATGTACATCCTTGTATGTTAAGTTACATTTTTTAATATTTTGACTACATGTATTAGTCTTGTAGGTTGATTACAAGATTTGATCACTTATGTTCGACTACATGCGTTTATGTGTAGGTGTAGTTGATTTGACATTGCTTATGCATATTGTTGGTTGCATGTGGCAAAGTGTACAACGGAGTAATGGTTATTTTCATGCATGAGGTCATGGTTTGTGTACTTGATATGGTCATGCATTGATGACTAGACTCTAGCTAGAATGATGTGTATATGGTTTGGTACTCATATTTTATGTGTGTATATGTAGTTGTTATGCATGTATGGTCTTGGTTACGATTATGCATGTATAATAGGTAAAACATGCCTTGTGAAGTCATTGTATACAATTTAGGTCATCACGGTGCTATTGGTTGTTATGATGCTAATGAGTTGGTTGAGATAAAGCAAGAGATGCAGATCATCGAAGTGAAGTTGTAGCATTGGACCTCGAGGCAAGGGCAGATCGTCATATCGGTATTGCATTTGAGCATGCAGGTATGTAAGTTAAGGATTTTTATATGCATTAGGTTTATGTACATGTCTTTTGATGTTGTGGTTACATTCATGATAGTTGTTGGTTGATTAGTGTAGTTATATGCACATATGTTGGATAGTCAAGAATGATAGTAACCTGTAGTTGTGTGCATTGCTATTGTTGTTTTATATTAGACAACCTGATGATTATGTTGTATGTTGTTGATGAGTATGATATACAACTTATTGTTGTTATATGTCATTAACTTGAAGATTAGGGTCATTTCATTGAGATATAGATATTATAATTTGGATTGGTCATATGTGTGATGGTTATGTTCATTACCTTGAAGATCTTGATGTTATATGTATTGCGTTAACCTGGTTTGACCTATGTAGATGGTTATGGTTGCGGTATTCAGGTATCAACGGACATGTGAGATGGTGTCATACTAATCTAGATTGACTTTGCATATGTGTGAATGATAATTGTGTATGATTTTATGATGTGAACATGTTAGTTAGATATTGTTATGAATATCATGATCTTATGAGTGCTTGAGCTGATGTGTTGTAAAATTATATCTCGCTAACTAGATTGATAATGCAGACAAGATAACCTCCCCTAAGGTACACTAAGGTATGAGTTTGCTTATGTATTATACTTGGCGTTTCATAGTTGATTACGTCATCTAGTTGGTATTTGAGTGTTCAATGCCTATTATGTCGTCTAATTGATTTATTTAACATGGTATGTTGCAAGTTGGTATGAATGTTTGATGAATTCCTTAATATGAGTATGTGTTCAAATGATTTTGTTTTAAGGTGATTGTACTAACATGTATGTGTTGAGACAATTGATCTGTACTTGAATGTACTTTATAGTTGTAGCATTATGTCTAATGACTATGGATTATGACATGATTGTTTGTAAAAGTTGATTTCAAATTGATAAATATGATTGTCTTGCTATTTGGAACATGTGGTTGACATGTGTGAGCATGATGCAGGGAGTTGCATGGCAAGAGAGGTTGCCATGAAATCTTGAAGAAGGCTCAGGTTGAGCTTTCCCTAGGAAACATGGGGATCGAGTCATGGTGTTTGTTTTTAGTCTTGTGCTTTTGGTCTTTTATGAATTGTTGAACTTGATTTGTGGCTTTGTTTATGTCTAGTGTATGGCCATACCACTTTGTTTGCGGAATCATGTTGTTATTGGTTTTTATGGTCTTCTTCTTGTTTGTTTCTTGTCTTGCCTTTTACGTTTTGAGTCTCGGGAATTGGTCGAGAAAGAGGAAATTTATTGTAGCTCAAGGAGAGCTATGTGGTACCCAAGAGGTGATGTAAGACTCAGATGGAGCTTGGTGTATGAGTAAGCGTAGTGGAAGGTAAGACTATGACAGTCGGTTGGATTGGTTGGGTCCATTGTGGTAAATGGACAGAAGTAGTGCAGACATGAGAAAGGTAACTAGAAAGGGTAAAGTAAATGGATCAGAGGTGTCATATGATTTGGCTATGTTGGGAACTATTTCTCTCAATGCCTGTGCATAAACAAGGAATTTCTCTTAACCTAGACCTTATGTTATCTGGTAATTATTTTTTGATCATGGTTATGTTGGAGTTTATATATGTATACATGTGTGAATGTATGTCATTGTTTGACAGGATCATGATTGTTTTATGCTAACGTTTATATATGTATGTATGTATCCATGTATCTATGTTACTGTCTGACAGGGTTGTCAGGGATAATTCTTATGGAGGAATGATTGCTTATGCAGGAGAACGGCATGAAGAGGTTCCTGGTCTTACGAGAAATCAATTGGGAAGACTAACACGACAAATATATGAGGTCAGTATCATGTGGATATGATTTGGTATTGTGTACTTGTATTACGCCTATGTCTATGTTATAACAGGTAATGTTGAAGGATACATCCATAAAGCGAAAGCAATGTGGTTTGTGGCATGCTAGGATAAGCATGGATGAGATACTAGAAGCAAGGTTTCTTGGTAAGGACAGTGTGGTTTTGGATGTGTGGTACTATTGTTGAGCATACGTTGTATATGTTGTACATGTTGCATCTATGATGTGTGCTACGGTGTTGTGTATACATAGTATGTATACATGTTATTTATGCAATGTTATGTACAAGATGGTAAAAATAGGGTTGTGCGAATATTGCATATGGGGTGTTGTATACATATTGTACTATCTTCATGATGTATATGCAGTGTATGTGCATATGGTGCTCTGTGCATGTTGGATATGCAGTGTTGTATATGGATGATGCTACGTACATGTTGGATATGCAGTGCTATGGACACTTGGTGTTGCGTGCATGTTGTACGTATGGTGTTATGTACATATGGTGTTGTGTGCATGATTGTACAAGTGGTGTTGTGAGCATGTGGTGCCGTGTACATGTTGTACATAGGGTGCTATGAGCATGCGGTGCTGTGTACATGTCGTGCATGTGATGCTATGTACATATGGTGTCATGTGCACATCGCGCGTGTGGTACTGTGTACATGTGGTATTGTGTACATGTTGTACAATGGTGTAGTGTACATGTGGCATTGTATACACATTGTGCAAGTGGTGCTGTGTACATGTGATGTTGTGAACATGTTGTGTAGGTGGTTCAGTGTATAGGTGGTACTATGTACATGTATATATGGTACTAGTGTACTTGTGGTATTGTGTGCATGTCGTCGATGTTGTGTTATGGGAATGGGGTATTATGTATATGCATCATGTATTCATGGTATTGCAGCGTGTGTAATTGTTGTATAGTGCTCTGTGTAGGTACATGCATTGGGTGGTATTTCACATCAGGTATAGATGGATGCATTGTATTGTATACACTGGGTGTAGGTGTATGTGTTCTATGTCACGTGTAAATGCATGTATTGCATGGTGTGGTATGTCGTGTGGTTGTATGTGTGTGATGCACATGGTTGAGGAGAAGACACTAGGTGTTTGTTGAGTGTAGAAACCAATCCTGAGTGTGTATGGAACAAAGACAAAGTTAGAATCTAAGGATTGAATAAAGGATAAGTATCGACATTTTATTTCATTTTTATTATGCATGTGATTTATGACTATGGTAAATGATGATTATATGGGATCTATGATTTTCGTTTATGATGGTTACATGTGACTTATGATTTTGATCTATGATGGTTGTGTTTGAGCTAACCTGTTGTGATATTTTTATACATGTTGATTTGGTCGAAGATGCTAGTTTGACTTCTTGTGACAGGAAGCAAACAGGATACCAAGTGTACCTTATTGACGAACTACCAATGAGGTATGATTTGAAGTTATTTCAATTTATTTTGAATCTAATAGAAGTTATGTTCTTGGCATGGGAATGCATGAAATGTCCAGTTGGGTGATTGAAATCGACTACAAGAATTAGCAGTAGTAGCAAGAGAAATCAGAACATGCAATAGTATGTTGGTAAAGCACTTCAGGAGCAGGGCCATTGTGGGACACTGGTACCCAACTGTGTCCATTGATTTCCATGAGCATGCTATGACCAATATGGTAGTTTTAATGTAGGGATGTGCCTTAGCTGTTGTATCTTTCGATGCGAGGAAGCCTTTCCAAGGGATGGACAGCCTGGGATGGGGGTGCCAGCGGAACTTGGAAGGTGAGTGACTGCACGGAAGGGATTAACCGGATTGCCCGAGAGACTCTGTAGCAGAGAAGGGAAGGCTAGGGATGGATTTGTTTGGTCATTAGCATTTCCAAATGGAATCAGATACACATTGGTAGTGCGCCCTGGGACAATGAGTCGGTAACTGTTCGCTGAGAGGACAATTGGCGCAGGATTATAGTGTTGGAAATTGGATGCAGATTTGACTCTGCAGTGGATTCTGGACTTCTTGGGAAGGAGCCGAATCCTGGTATTAATTTGAGGGTGGATGTGTGAGCCTCTAGATTCCCTTGTTGATTGATATGAAATCATATCATTTATTTGTTGGTTAATAAAATGTGTATATCATTTTAAATACTGTAGTGAGTTGTGTTATAAAGCTCCAATATGCGGTATGGATTTTATCTGGTCATGTTGTCATGATGTTTTGCTTTTGGGTAGGTGTTTCATTGTAAATATTGCAACACACTGTGTTATAAAGCTCCATGGGCTGTATGTTTTGTTTTCAACAGTCATGTTTGTTATCGGTGTGATTGAACACTGAAGACGGTGTTCCCCCAAGATGGAGAGTTCTGTAACAACCCTGGTGAAAATTCCATGCAAAAATATATAAATACCATGGATGATGGGACGCGTATTCCAAGCTGAATGGCGAGTAAGACATCCTAGGGGGTGTTCATTTGGTTGTTTATGGCTAAGGAAATTGGCAAAGGAAATGGATAAGACATTAAAGAGGTAAAATGGCATTTTTGGACATTTATTTATGAAAATAATGAAAATTAGGAGAAAAGGAAGGTAAAAGGTCACAGGTTGCATGTGAGGAGGAAAATGAAGGAAAATAATGGAAATTAGGAGAAAAAGGAGGTGAAAGGTCATAGGTTGCATGTGAGGAGGAAAATGAAGGAAGCTAATGGAAAATGAAGAAAATAGAGGCCTCATTAATAAAAAGGCTTCTGAGGATCAGTGGGCAAGACTTGGTCAATTTAGTTTTGGAGCTCTCTCATTATTATCTCTCTCTCTTATACTCTTGATTACTTACAATTTTTTTTGGAGCACTTTAGCATTGGAGCAAGAAAGGCAAAGAAGGTAAGAGGAAGCAAAGATCAAGCAGGGAAAGGCAGGATCAAGCAGCTACAATAGGCTTCATTGCAGGTATCAACTTGCATGTGTATTTTCCTTGCTAGATTTGGCACACATGGGATTGCATGTGTTTATTTTTCTACCATGGCATGGGTTTTTCTAGGTGTGACAGTATTTTCA